>VWZT01003940.1:88122-242380 GCA_013397055.1 Pachycephala philippinensis | reverse complement strand
CCAGGAAAGATCTATTTTTAAAAGAACAATTACAAGCACAAATTTTCTACTGATGCACAGTATCACCAGAAAGTCATGTGACTTACAAACATTTCACAGGCAAAAAATATTAGCATAAATAAAACCATAATATTAAAAGAAAGGTTAAACTGCCACCGAACAGAATTAAAGCAAAAAGTAATTTGAGGGTGCTTGAATTCCACTGAACTACCAGATCCTATTGACAAATTGCACTAGTGTTGAAATTTTTCCTTTTTATTAGTTCCTGCATCCTTGCTTACAGCTGTAACAGCACGAGGTTTGAGGGCCTCAGCAGAATTCAGCTCATAAAGTTCCATTCAAGCTCACACCAACATAATTTATGGTCACACCCTCTGCCATAAAGAACATAATGTTAATGATCTTAGAATCTGTTAGGCCTCTGGAACTAGTGAGAATTACAACTCTGTCTGCACACATTGGAAACTCCCCAAGATTAAAGTCTGAAAAATGAGCTTCTGTCATGTTTCACAATCCAATTAAATATATCAGTGTCTCAAGGGCAACAGTTAGGTCTCAGAATAACAGCGAAGCACAGGCAGGAAGACACAGAAGTATGAGTGTTAGAGCCTGGTTCACCCTGAAATCAGACCCTAAAGAGATGCCACTTCCTCCTCCTAAACAGGACATTAAAATGGAAAGAAATTGAGGAAAAAGGCGTTTACACAGGTAAAATCCCCTCACAGGCAACTTTCATTTTGTGGTCTGTTGTAGCAATACTGGAAACCAACAGTGAGATTCACCCAGGTCCTTTTTATTGCCTGAGCATGGCCTGTGTTAGCTATCAGTGCTCCTTCTAGGATTTTATCTAAAGACCTTTATCTGTGAAGTGCCTGTCACCCACGTACAGAAAAACTGCCTGAGCATCACGGGTGCCACTCCACTCTGCAGACACTTAAATCCTTTGCTGTGCTCCCCCCAGGCCTGGGTGCAGTGGGTGCTTCACTTTCCCAGTAGTAGGAGCTAGAATGATATAGAACACAATGGTAAAATTCACTGGTAAGGTGGAACAAAATGCACAAAACCCAGCAGTTTGCCATGACTGCACATGTTCATAAATACATGAGAACACAATGCACAAAACCCAGCAGGTTGCCATGACTGCACATGTTCATAAATACATGAGAACACAATGCACAAAACCCAGCAGGTTGCCATGACTGCACATGTTCATAAATACATGAGAACACAATGCACAAAACCCAGCAGGTTGCCATGACTGCACATGTTCATAAATACATGATAACTCTGCACAAAACCCAGCAGTTTGCCATGACCAGCTGCTCATTAATAACTTCTCAGCATACAGTAGGTAAGAGTGTTTCATGGAAATGTTTCAAACAATGCAAAGAGAAAACCTGAAAATACAAATACGCAGTGACCTTAACATTACTGTCTATGAACAGAGCCACAGCCCCATCCAGTGAGTGAAGAGGTGTTACAGATCATGAGTGAAACCACAGGTCCTGGTTAAGGAAAACAAATCCCCTGGTTCCTCAGCCCATTTCACACCCCATTTGTGTGTTTTGCCTCTGCACTGAAGAGCACACAGCACCTGGTAAGAGCAGGTAAGCACATGGCATTTACAGCTGAAATAGTAGTGCTGCAAGTCACTGAAGTGCCCCTCTCCCACCCTTTAGTTGACTTAGAGGTGAGAAGCCCCTTTTGCTTCTAAGTCAATTCAGCTTTTACTGTTTTGTTTTTTGAGCAGAGATGAAGGAAATTAGTAGAGCCTGGTGGTAGCTGATAAGACCCATTTGAACATGATTTCTCTTTCAAAAACAATATGTTTCACATAAGGTCATTAAAAAGGCTGTAATTTGGGGTAAAACACTTTCCTTCATGTGAAAGGAAAAAGCAGTTCACATCACAACAAAGCTTCAGGCTTTGGGTGGGTCTGTAATTTTTTCATCATTATCATCATCAACCATTCTTAATTTCAGTACCACATACCAGCATCACTTCTTCAACAGAAAATGGTGATAGCTTCCTGAGCCCAATAAAACTTGCTTGTTTATAGCTTATGGATCCAGATACAACTGTCTGCCTATCATCTCTGTTCAAGCATTTTAAGATCCAATAAATTTCTCCAGACCAAACTCCTGGTGCACAGGGACCAAATCAAGTGAGCTTGTCACTCGTCAGCCTTGTCATCCTCACAGAGCTTGGCAAGATCACTGCACACGTTCAGTCCAGCTCAGAGCAGCTTTTGTGACAAAAGTACAAGAAGAGATCAAACAATTTATGTGACAAGCAGGATAATACAGGAAGATGTGAGCAGCTGATGGCAGCACAACAGGGGAACTTAAAGCACTGCAATCAATAGGTAGTGACTAAAGTTCACAGTTTTAAAGCACAAATAAAGATAGAGCTTCATGATCTCTCTCCTCTCCTGTGTTCCAGTCCCAAAGGATTTGCATTTGTCAAAGATCTTCTTGGCATTTTCTCTGTTACTCAGTATCAAACCTTTCCTACCCATAAAATCAATCCACGTGCCAATCAAGGTTCTCCAAAGCTTGTAAACTTCCTAAAGAGCTCTGTGCATTGAAATTCTTATTCTACTTGTTTCACCATTTCTGTTCTCCCACTTGCTGGTCCTTGGTATTAAGATCTAACAACCAGGATACCACACACTTGAGGACTCCAGAAGCTGTGAAACATGCACTAATGATTGTCTGGAAAATCACCTAAAAGATGAATGCATTCCTATCACTGAAACTTCCCTATGTTTGTTGTGTAAAGTTTTCACTTTCGGAAATTCTGTTGAAGAAAAAAATTCTACAGGGCAGAATGGTGTTTTAAGAATAATAAAAAAATATATATACAAACATCTGTCATTCTGAAAGAGCAGATAAACGTGCCAAACTCAAAATTTGAGCCGGTCAAACCAAACATCATCAAGATCTGAAACAGCTCAAAATTTAAAATACTATTGGAAAACATTCAATTACTTTGGCCACAGTCAGTCATTGAAATATCTTCAAAAAGTACTTGAAATCCAAATTCTCTTGCGTTACTACCTGAAGTGATACCAGTAAAGTTTTCTTTTATGAAACTCACAGGTCAAGAACTAGCAGATAATCATCTGAATTTTTAGATGCTCATCCTGAAAAGATTACAAAATTCACCTATAGCTGCTTCTTATATTTCTCGTATGATTGGATCTGTCAGGGATTTGAACTTGCACAATCAAAGTACTCTGCTATCATAGGTCATTTTCTCCCCAAAGACAGACATTCATTTTTTCCTCTTCTGGAGAAGAGGTCTTTAACATTTACAGTCTTTAAAGACTAGCAGTGCACTTATGAAAAGCATTAAAGCCTTATAGAACATCACTTTATGGCTGCATGTACCATCATCAACAAAAGAACACCTGTCAGACAAAAACACAACTCTATCTTTTCCCCTAAACCATGAGAGAGTCATTTTCAATGTAAATGAGACCTGAATATTTTACTCTTGCCTGGCAAGAATCTCACATGAAAAGCAAATGAAGCAAAAAAGACTGACATTATTACTCACCAAAAATAGAAATGTCTCAGATGCTCAAACATTTGCTTAGGATAAACTACAAAAAGCAAGATAATTAAAAAATATCTCTCTGCCTTCTTCCTACTGAGCTAAGACTAGAATATTGCTTGACACGGAAACTGTGAATATTTGCCTTATGACTTAAATTCTTGAAGGCCATACAGAGCCTTTCCACCTGCATTTGGAAAATGCCCAGAACCTGTGGATGCCACCAAACCACCACCAAGGAGCTGCTTGAACCAGAGAACACCCAAACTGAGCTAAAACAAAGGCAAGCGATCCACAAATGCATGATTTCTCAATAATATTTAAACCATTCTAATTTTTTTTTCTAGGACTTACGATTTCTGAATGTGGTGAGGTTGGCAGGTGGCACAGAAGTTCCAGCCCTGAGGGACTGTTGTTGGCAGCACACCCAGCACATCAGTGCACCAAGAAATAAAAAATGTGTTTCCCTGCACGAAAATGTGATAGGAAAACTGGGTTTTAAACCACTGGAAATTTGAGAGGAGGAATGATGCTTTCAGAGACATATATATATTGGATATATAAGGTTTCTGCACACGTAAGCACCTGCATGTGTGTGTATGTACATAAATACATACATATATCACATGCTGTCTGTAGCAAAATAATATAATGCATACCAAATTGAGCAACAAGAAATTAAGAAATGAAAATAAAATTTCCTCTGCAGCTGAAAACAAGGAAATATCTGTTTGCCAGAACTATAAACAGTACACAAGGCCTAACATTTTTGGCGGTATAGTTTATAGTATCGCTTACAATGACAAAGATAGAGAAAGACATCATTATTCCATAGAAACTGCAATATTTTTTTATTCAGGTTTTTATTCTAGAGCCAGAATCAGTGGCACAACCCAATTATTTCCAGCCTGGGAGAGGCAGAACTGGAGAAAATACTGATTTTGAGAGGACAATATATTTAGAAATATCTTCAGTAGCACAGCCCTGCTAAGCCTCAAGCCATTCTTCTGGTGATGATTTTCTCTGTGAAGGGCACTACATAAGAATAAATTTTATTATATCCATACCCAGGAAAGCAAAGTCCAGGTTGCAGTCTCACCCAGCCTCCTAATGTCTGAGGAGTCTAAAAACCTGAAGGAATAACTATAGATACCCTTCTATTTGTCAATTCACAGAGTGCTATTTGGAGGCAATTTTAATGTACCTAAGTGGTTTATTCTTTCCAGACAGGGTAGAACCACAGAAAATTTACAAAGCTTTAAAAATGTAAATGGCAGAGCCTCACAGGGAAAACAGTTCAGGATGTTCACACTGAAACTTCCAGTTTGATCCAAACACATTAAGAGCATTCTTGGAATTGTTCTACTGCCCAGCTTTATTCGGATGTGCAGTGTGATTTCCCTTTCTCCCCAGTTACTATCTCAGAAATTTTCTGGACTGGCCATTAGGACTGGATCTCTGAGAGGAAAACTAAGCAATGAAATGGCTAAATAACTTTTTCCTGATCCACTGATGTACTTCTGGTCCCAGTCCCTGAAGAATATCAGTGCACACCCAGCTCCCAGAGCTCAGCAGAGCTGCTCCCACGGCTGAAGGTACAATTGCAAATAACCATTTCCAAGCTTGGCTCATTATTACTGAGAAACTGAGAACGGTTCATTCACTATATTGAGAAAAGAAACAATGGGCTGAAAAGCAGAGAGATTTAAATGAAATTGTTTCACTGCCCACTGCAGTGATTGGGAATACTCCCACGGAGTCCAGCAGATATTTATCGGGATCGTATTTCCAAGTGTCTCAAAAATTGTACAGGTTTGAAAATAATAAAAATAAATTACTGCCTTCTAAAGACAGATTCAACAACTTGTGTTAGGGCACCAGAAAACTTTTCTATTTAAGTTATAATCCATAAAATAATTGTTTTCTCTAACATGAAAAAACCCCTATTGTTTTGTTTACGAATATAATGAATATTGACGCAAATTAAAATGTCCAGATTCCAAAACAAATTCTAACACTTCTTTGTAAGCTGACATTACATTTTCTCTGACACCTCCGCCTGTAGCTATTGCTCCTTTGATGATAAATACAAACACATGAAAAATACAATGGGATCTATGAGGCTTCCAGAATCTCCTTAGGCAGAGAAGTATATACACATCACCTCTATTTGTAGGAGCCCGGTTAAAAAGAATTGTGGAAGCCTGAATTTCTCAGAAAGTTTCAGGGAAAAAACATTTAAACTCACACAATGCAGTAGCAATTTCAGGGCATGGGAATGGTTTTAGCAAAATAACCATATACTTATCCATGAAAATAAGAGAATTAAGTTTTGATGTGCACACAAATTTATTGCTGCAGTGAGTCTAGGTTTGAGGTAAGTACTTTAATCCGCCTGTTCTAGAAGCCTATTCTAGGCATTAAGACTGCCTTGCTTTCCTGAAAAATTCAGTTTAAACTTCATAAGTAATCAAGAGAGGAATTGTTCCATGGAGGGAATTACATGTCCTTGGCTCTCCTGCCCCAAAGGCTGTTTTCCTAATAAGTAATTGGCAAAGCTAAGAAAACATACAACTATATTTTGGGCTTGATCATTTAAACATGAAAACCCATTAAGGAAACTGATATATAAAGCTGCATTTTAAAAATGAAACCACATTTTAAAAAGAAAATAATTATTAAGTTCATTTCTTCACTAATCAGGCTGTGTATACCTTTTCTTCCTCACTGGAAACTGTTAAACATGGATTCCCCATTAGTCTTCAGTTAGCACTGTACATTGCATTAACAGGGTCAGCTCTTGGTTATAAAGCATGAGGGATAACTTTAATAAAGCAAACAGATAGCAAAATACATACAAATGAGGTTACCAGAGCATTTTCAGGATGTTGCCCTGACAAATAGGTTTCCATGAAGAACAGAGGTCAGTTCAAGAGGAGCAGGGAGCTCAGTGGGCTCAGGCAGCTCTGGCTCAGGGCCGTGGGGCTGTGCTGCAGGGAGGGATGTGCCTGCCTCTCGGGCTGCTGATGGCTCCCTGCTCCTGTGCTGCACAGCCTGGCACTGGCCTCCCAGCAGCACTGGCTGCTGCTTACACTTGCCCTTTACAAGGATTAAACTGATGAATGCTTCCGAGGTCTGCCTCCAAGTATTTCAGCTAAAAAGAGATGCTGAAGAGTCATAAGGTTTGGTATCTCTTGTGTATTTGGCTGTTAACTACGCTCACTGGACAAATGGCTTCTATTTCTCTTGGAGCAAAACAAATATGCTAGCAGGAAAAGCAAGTCCAGAGGGTGGAGGGTGTGGGCAGGACAAATTTCGGGCCTTTAGCAGGAACAAAAGAAAACAGCAGTGACAGGAGCATTGTACTTCCCTATTTATATACCATATTTTGAGACTTCCATTATAGAAACGTCTAAACCGAGAATTTGAAGGAATGATTTCATTTGTATGAAATGAATGATTACATTGTGCAAGGCATGAAACCTCAGTGATGCCAGATTCGCTTCGGGGGAAGGAGTCAGTGGGATTTAATGCTGCCTCTTGCAACTTTGTCTTGGGGCAGCTCTTCATGGCATGTTCTCATGGCTCCAGCACCCCAAAAGAAGCTCCTTCTGCTTAAGTGCATTTGATTAACTCTTATGAGTGAGAAACTATTTAGACAACACTGAGACAATTAAATTCATCTTACTGGATGGTGCTTGTGCCTTTGTGGGTTCTTGTTTTGTAAGGACTCCAGCCAGTCAGCACCTGGCAGAAGAGTGAGATGGTATTTACTGACCCTTGTAAAGCTCCTAGATATCTACAGATGGCAAGCAATATATGAGTCAAAAACCAGGTATTTCCCTGAATCAAAATAACACTATGATAATAGCAGCTTCACTCAAACCTTTTCCATGAATTGAAGCACAGGTTCAAAACTGAAATTCCTTAGGCCAGTATAAAATGATTCTTCTTCCCTTAAGCTGGGAGATGTGTTTTTTATCCTTTAAAGAGGCCATAGCTGTACATATTGATAAAGTGTTCCTTCTCCAGCCCAAGGAAGATTTTAAACTTCCAAGGGATTACAGGATTTTATATTGTTAGTGGATAAACCTAATCTTCCCCTACCCATGTTCTGGAATCCCTAATAATGAAAAAAGAAACCGAGGATTAAAAGCTCGTGGTATTACAGCTGTCAACACATCAGCCTTAATTTTTCAAAAGCTTTCACATAGGTACATTGATGTGTCTGGAGTCTTTTTGCTGAAAGTACTTGATCAGTTTCACAGTGATAAGATAACCAAAAGTTACTTTATTTTTATAAGCATAGCACATCCTTACACATACACTGGATTCATTCTAAATTCTTCCTTCTCCCCTGAGTCATATGTAATTGGAGATATATGGTCACCTAGGATGGGAAGGCATTCAAAGGCATCCTGGTAAAACCTTTATTACAATACTGACCACTCTTAGGTGTGTCATAGCATTCAGCAGCTTGTGAAGAGGGGAAAATGAAAAATTGCAAGCAAATGATTACTTTTATCCTCATAATGTTGAAGTGATAAAATAGATCCCCAAATCAGCAAATCCCAGTGGAAAAAGCTTTAAAATCATGTAGAATCACTGACCCCACTGGAAGCTGAGAAAATGCCAAACCTCTTCTCAGTGACCCTATGTAATGAATAACCATCAACCTCCAGTGTAGAGCAGGAAAAATTTCCTCTTTTCCTTTACCAACCTCTAGGAAAAAAAAAAACTAGGCAGCTGCTTAAATTGAGTATTGAAGTTTCCTCTCACATAGTCAGGTTATTCTTGGATAAATCAGAGGAAAGTGCTCAAATAGAGCTGTGTTGGGAGGAAAAAAAAGAAAAGAGACTTTGGAAAAATCTTCACATCTCTCTTTTACATTGATCCAAGCAGCTAACAGGCAATTAACTGCTGCAGTGGTACACTGCCACCTAGAAGAAGCACTTCAAGAGATCGCAGACATCCCATCTGATTATTAAAGAGCAAAGATGCCATCACACTGGCCAGATCTTTGCAGTCTGACCTTTGAATATTAAGTTGTCGCTGATGCACACACCTACCAGACAAATGCTTAGCCCAGTGAGAGACTTTATAATTGAGGAAAAGATACAGACTGATGCCAAAAATGTAGAATGGCTTTTCTATTAAAAAGTTAACCTACATTGATTTACTGCATGTGCATATCTTGCTATTGTGATAATAAATTGACAAAAGAGCCTTTGAGGATGGCCAAAGAAAATAAACTTCCTATGGAGGCTCCTGCCTGTGAAAGCCCTTTCAGAAATAAAAAAGCGCAATTAAAAAACCAAGACGGATCAAAGATCTCAACAGTAAAATATCATGTTATGGACAGAATTATTGCCCATTTGCTGCTCACAAAGGCTGGCCAGCATGGCTTTGCTATTGGGTTTTTCCCCCTGATATCACTGCTCTTCACTCTATCTAAACGAAGCACCCTGTGAAATGATCCATGTGCCTCAGCCAGGGGGAGGAGTCCTGCAGCCAGGGGGACTTCAGAGATTTAAATCTGTTGTTCTATGGAGCTCATAAGGAGCACAAAAGTGGTTTTTTCCCATATAAGCAGCAAGAAAAAAAAAAGAAGTAAAAAAAACCCCCCAAAAACTAACTACATAATGTCCCCCAAAATTCCCTGATCATCTGATGCATCTAAACATGAAAGGTTTAAATCAGAGATTACTGAGATGGGAATGGGAAGGTTTGATTTTCACTGCTTAAGGTTTTTTTAACCAAAATCAGGATTTCCTGGGAACACAGAAATCCTTAACCTCAATTTAAATAGAGGCACAATGATTCTGTGTTTCTCCTGCTCAGAAACAGCAAATCACTGAAAGGTCTAAACTGCCCAGGCTGCAACCTAGAGCACTTTCCTACAGGATGTAGTGGCCACACCTCAGGAGCTCCATCTCACCCTGCCTTGAATGCCTCCCTGTGCAATTCAACAACTTAATATTTCATTGACTTTAATCCATTCTGTCCATTTTATTAATGAATGAATTCTCCCTGTGAAAAAACAGAAAGCTTTTGTCTAATGTTTGCAGTTGGCCACTTAATTAAAGATTAAATTAACTTTAACAAAGACCCTCAAGTCATCCTAAACAATGGAGAAAATTTTTCAAAGTATTTTTTAACAAACCAAAGAAAGTGGGATGTTTTCATTTCTTATTCACCATCACTTTCTACTGCTGGAGCATTCAGTCTGTGTTTATCCCTACGAAATCTCTGCAAGACCACAATATACTCTGTGCACCGACTAGATAATGCACAGAAATCTCCCTATGAATATTCACAGCAGCACAGCAAACACATTAGTGTCACTCACACACTGAAGGAACTCCATTACAGAGTGCTGCCTAATCTGTGAATTAAGCCACAAACTGGTCTTTCATCATACAATAACAAATTCAAAGGAACTCTGAGATGAAATGTTTCACCAAAACCAATGATGATTATGCAGAACAGTGCAGTGAACCCTTGGCCAGGAATTCCAGTGCTGGAATAAGGGACACTTCCATGCTTCCTGAACAATGCAGATTGTCTTAGAGAAAGGGATGAGCTGCTCTGGCCAAAACACTTCTTTTCAGCACCCCAGTGCATAAAACCCCAACACAGAGAGCTTCAGGGGCTTGGGGAGGCTGCTGCACAGCACTGACCTCTGCTGCCCAGGGCAGGATCGATTACACTCCTGTCATTGCTAAAACCCTTTCCCATCCCTTTCCTAGAAAACTCCAACCACTGAAACTCCAAAACTCCCCAAGGAGTGCATTATCTTTGCTTTAGAAAGCACTCCCCAAAGAATCTTGCTCTGGTTTAAGTCTATTGATTATTATGGTCACCACAAACTCCTACATCAACTTTTTCATTTTGCACTAACCCTTATCATGTAAATATAATCACATAAATATTATCATGTCCCCCTCAGATGGATTTTCAGCTTTTTTAAAATTTTTTGTCTCCAAGCTGGAGAACAGCAGAATGCTTATAGTGTGTAGTACAGCTACAATCTCTTCTTTCATGGCTCATGAAATGGGTGGTTTAGATACGCTCTTTTCATTCCAGAATTGTGTTTGATCTTTTTGCAAAAGTACAAGACCTCTGATTCTTGAAAATTTATAAACCACCATAATCCCATCACGTTTTTCTAAAATAAACAAAAAACTCCAACCCAAACCAACAAATCCACCAAAATCAGCAGCTTCTCCTCTTATATTTGTGTTGGTTATTTCTGTGTAAATGGGATAACACAGCATTGTTTATCCCTGTTAAATTTCATCCTATCTTTTCAGACCAGCCTTTATTCAACTAAGACGATTTTGAATTTTAATTTTGTCCGCCAAATTGTTGGCTATTCCTCCCACACTGATGTTTCTTTCCAGAAAATCTCATAATCTTAGTCCTTACTTACTCACTCGGGTCTTTCATTACATCCTTATTCATTATGTTTACTGAATAAAACCAAATCAAGGCAGCATGAGATGGGATTTTGACCAATACCTCCTTAATTTTGACCATGAACTCTTTGTTATTTATGCTGTGGTTATCCAAACAGTTTTCCAACAATTTTTTTACTTCAGATACTCATATAACAGGAATAGAACATTGCTTATGGGCTCCTTTCCCTGTCTGCCCCTTTTATTTTCATGAGGGGTTTTACATTTCTTCTTTTCCAGTCTTCTGGTTCCAAACTCGTGCTCTGTAACCCTTCAAAGTCAAGCAATGGCCTGAGTCTGCAGGAATATTCCTGTTCCCGACTAGATCTCAACCTTTCTAGCTCCACAAAAGGAAAAGAGAAGGTGTTTAATGTTGATAGGAGACTGAGAACTACTGATTGCGTTCAGCAGTTCTGCAAACACACCAGAGCACGAGGAGGGCTCCTGGATTTATAGAAGGGTTTCTGGATCCCTGAGTTCCAGGGGGAACAGGGCACTGCAGAGTGATGTGGGAGGTGTTGAGGAGAGGAGGCAGAGAGAGACTGCAAGTTGTTGCTTTTGAGAGGGCATTTCTTCCTTTTTCCTCCCTCCCTCTGATCGCTTTGCCTTTGGAAGGATGCATAATAAAAAACTCCAGGCATTTCATCAAGGAGTTTTTCTGTCCTTCTGCCCTTTTGCCACTGAAATCTCCATTGAAAATGACAGCATGATCCATGTTCAGTGAGCAACAGCAGCCCAAATTCAACAAAAACTATAAGCAGAGTGGTAATTAGGGTGAATTTTGCCATGTATTCTCTCTTTCTCTGTGCAAGTTACCAGCAGCCATTGAGAATTCTGGTTTGTTGAAGCTGACTAGAAAACTTCTGTCATAGAAAAGGTGTCTCTTTAATAAATGTTGTTAAGTTTGGGTTGGGTTTTTTTTATTTTCCTCTCAAATGGGCTAACCTTTCAGGGGTCTTAAGAGGTACTGGAGGTTGTTTACCAAGGACCTGAAGGGTGCTTTCATTTTTATGTCCAAATATTTCATGTGAACTCTGTACCCCTTTCACACTCCTTATTCTATGAAACTACCTATTAGAGCATCTCAGCCTCAAACAAGCTCAGCCTAGTTCTATCTGCAATATAAAACCTCTGAGATTAGAGAAGTGAAGCATGAGGATAACTACAGCAGCAGCTCAGACTCCACTACACAAACTCACACCTGAAGACAAGAACCATATCATTTATCTGCTACATTCTTGACAGCAAAACAAATGTAATCCAAACACGAACTGCCCAGACTCCCCACCTCTGCTCTGGGCTTTGGGCAGGTTGGAACAGAGAATTAACCCACCAAATGGTAGAAAAATTGGGCCACGGAGTGCTCAGAAATTTAATCTGCAGAGAGAACAATAATCCACAGGCATGTTGAAAGGATGAAGTCTGAATGAGAACACTGCATTATTTATAAGCTAATTATGAACATACATATTTTTTATCACTGCACTGTGACCTGGGGCTCAAGTGCTGAGGAGCCTTGAAAAGACATGATGGCTCAGAATGGAATTAACTTTAAAAAGAGCATTTTCACAGCTTCAGGTCTTTTTATGAGCATCAGCAAGTCTAAGAAAAGAACACGAACAGAGCAAAGTCACTAGAGGAACTTTTCTTTCCAATAAAACAAAGGTTTAGAAAGGATGCTGCACCCTCAGACATTAATCCAACCTGACAATAGCAATAAATAACAATCACAAGATAATCAGTACTCAACCTCTGAAACATAAGGGAGTGAAACATAAACATCTTTCTCCAACACACAAACTGCAGCAGACAGATGGGCTAGCCAGATCTCTACATTTTGACTCTTTGCCTCTTACTGACAACTCGTCAAATCTTTTGATGAAGATTTTGTGCCACAGCACAGTTGTGCCCCTTTTTGGCGCACAGGGACCCTCACTTTGGGAGTGAGGCAGTCCCAGACACACTCTTCAAATCATCACATCTCATCTGAGAGCAAGGAACTGCCTTGCATAAGTTACCTTTTTCTCTTTTCCATGCTCACAGAATCATTTAAGTTGGAAAAGACCTCTGAGATCATCAAGTCCAAACTCTGACTGATCATCACCACTTTGTCAACGGGACCAGAGCACTGAGTGCCACATCCAGTCTCTTCTGAACACCCCCAGAGGCTGTGACTCCACCACCTCCCTGGTGGGTCCATTCCCATGTTTAACAACCCTTTCTGTGAAGAAATGCCTCCTCGTGTCCAATGCATGCTGCTGTTAGCAATGATGTCCTGCTGAGACACTCAGCAAGATGAAAGGATGTCTCTGATCAGAGGATGTGAGAATTTGTTGTCAACAGAGGCACAGAAAAAACTCAGTAATATCTATAGCACATTCTAGAGACCTGTTCTGGACAGAAGCAACCTCCAGCACTGACACAAAGTCCTAAACAGCAGAGCCAGAACACACTGCTTGGATAACATCACAATATAGCCTTGGCACTCTTCAGGTTCTTCTGCTGTACTTCCAAAATGCACAAATCCTCTGCTCTTGAAATTCTGTGCAATTTCATAAGGAAACTGGAAAACATCTGGTTTGTCAAAGGACCTTGAAAAAAACTAAAATCCCACATATGTGCTATAATATCTTGCAATTTCTTCAGTCAGCAGCTAAAAGCCAAACACTGCAACCGTTCACAGGAGGAAACAGAACTCAGGCAAGGATTCCATGCCTCACACCTGCCCATTCCCTGCCCACATCCCTTCTCCCCCACTGGAATCCTCAAGGCCATCAGTGGGATGAGCACAGCCCCAGTTTCGTTGCATGTTCTTTGCACATGCAGCAGCCATGGGTCACTCCACTCCTTCCCCACCAATCCGCAAGAAAAACCTACAGAACTGGTGGTTGTTGGCCAGCCACCAATTCCAAAATTAAAAACCTGGGTGCCAGATGGGCACAGCTGCATCAGCTATATGCAGACCTGCCAAATAATGGTCACCTCACTTAGGCTGAGCTGGGATGCATCAGAGCCAAAGTCAAAAGCATAGTTAAGAATTCATTTTTTTCCCATGGAATGGGTTCATCTTCAATTACCACTGCAAAACAAAGCACACAGAACATGGGACACGATGGAAACCAAGCCAGAGAGCCAAAAACTCAAACAACCTCCCCCTGCAGTGCAGTCACACCTCAGGCAAAGCTGCTCACGGGAAAGACAAGATGCCCTCAGAGCAAAAAAACTATCTCAGACATGCATTTCTTGGTATTAATAAATCAAAAAATATATGCACCCTACAGGTGCTTTCAAGCATGAGAGTATGGATAAGACTGAAAGAAAAAATAAAAACCTTTATTTTTACCTGTACCTATTTTCTGTTAAGTTTTACGTAAACACTGATTTCTTTCCCCTATTCTTTTCAGGAAACAAAAATTTTGAGTTTTCACATTCAAGTTGCAGAAACCAGAGACAGAAAGGCACCTTTTAATGTGAGATGTTTTCTTTTAAGAAAAAAAGATTGACATTTCTAATGGAAATAAACCCTGAATAGATCTGACTAGGCTGAATTTATGTCTTAAAGAATCAGTGAATTTATGTCTTTAAGTGTCCATCACTGGATTGTGACAACTGCATGACTCCAATCAAATGTTTTGTAATTTCTTTTCAGGAAAGTATTCATTTTCTGGGGTTTTTTAAAGTCAAGAGTAATTAGATTACAGTATCTGTTTCAGGAGAACCAGCCTACAGTCAAAATTTTTCTCAGAATCTCTGAGTTCTCTTTTATTTACATTACCACAATAGATTTCTTTTCTGAGCAATGCCCAGAACTGCTTCTTGCAGTGGCAATAAGTCATCAAACTTTTTGTTTGGCCTCTGGACCAATAAGATGAATTACAGCTCTAATTCAAACCACCCTTGCTTCCTTAATCACAAGCAGATAAGAATAGGCAAAAAGTCATAAGAATTCTGTCTGGAATTCTACTGTTGGCTTTTATCTCACTTCTTGTCACTCATTTACAGGAACTTTTTTCTTCAAACACGACCTATTTTTCCCTCTTTGATTGCAGAATTTTCAGAAAGATCTTTCATCATCTAATCCACTTTTTAACAACAATAGTTGCAACCAGCTTTCTTAAAATGCATGCTGGGGCCATCTTTCTTCTCTACATGAAATGTGCCCTCTTAAGAAGCAGCCCCACATCCTCCAAGGAGAAGATGGAAGCTTTTGTCTCAGGAGAAGGGGACAGAGTTTTCAGCCACCACCTCTGCCATCCCTCTCCTGAAAGGACACAGCCAAACAGGCAGTGATGCTGTGCTTTAATTCCCCATCTCTGCTGCCTTCTTACAGATCCTAAAATATATTCCCTAAAGGGTGTGAAGTGAGTCTAATTGCAGAGAGCACCACAGAAAAAGCCTTTTCTGAGCTTTTTCCTCAGTCTGTAAGGTGTGTAGAGTCCTACTGCATGGTTGTGCTCTCATGCCCCCCTCTGCCCAGGCAGGACACTCCAGCTCCCAAAAGAGATTTGTGATTTAACAACCCATCCAAAAAAAATTAATATTTTAGTATGTCTCTGTGTATGTTTTAATTAAACTAATGGAGTCTAATGTGTGTTAAGATTTTCAGTAAGAATAAGGATAGAGTAACAATCGTCTTGCACAGAACTTCCTCCAGATTTTATTATTGTTTAATGGAAAGAGCAGCAACTCCATCTATAGGGGAAACCCATCCCGACAAGGAGGCACCAATTAACCATCACCCCCCATCTTTGTCTCTTAATCTGAGGGTGTTGTTTTGCACCATTGATTTTTAAGCAGAAGTCCCCACGGAGCTCAATGGGGATTTCTGTTCAGAAATCAATGGCACGATATAGCTCAGCATATTTAAACCCACCCTGGACTCTGCTTTAGTCTACTTCCTTTCCTGCTTCTTTAGCATGGCAAGGAAACTGTCATTTTTGTCTCTATTGACTGCATTTAAAGACATTAAACTAAGCAGACCTCACACAAGTACCAACAGTTATTATTTTCACTGTTTTAAAGATAAACCTTGATATGCTGGCTTTCCATAAAATGTCACAGTGGTAGCAAAGTGCAGCTCAGCTGTGTTGTGGGGGAGAAAGCAGGATGCAGCAGACTCGGAGTGAGTACTAATACACTGGGAAAACTAAGAGTCTATTGAAACCAACGTAGAAATGTGGTTTCTTTCCAACCCTGTGTATTGCTTTTCATTTACTTTGTAGTCAGGGCACATGAGAATTTGTTTGAAGGATGTTTACTGTACTTTTGCAAGCTCCTGTGTGTGATGCACTGGCTTTCACTCAAGTATAAATCTTCTGGCTGTCTATAGAGGCTTTGGGACTACTGGGACACAAACACACACAGAAGCAATTGTTTCTTACTGAGGAAAATTAGAAATGTCATTTTTTTTAGAGTATTTGAGATTTTTTCCTACAGAAGAAAAAGGTTTCTATAAACTTGTTCAATTAACTTGTGTAAGACAGAAAACATTCCTACAGCTCCTCCAGCTGCTTCTTGTAGTTCTCCTGAACAGCTTCCTCATTCCTCAGCCAGGCCAAACTGTATCCCAGGTCTTGTGCTCTGGTCCAAGGTTTCGAGTAATTTTGATGGACTTCTGTCATTAATTGGTTTGCCCTGCATCATTTAGATATGATTTTACCATAGTCCCAATGAACAAACAAGGCAGAAAATGAGTGGGTTCCACACAGTCAGACACTTGTTTCATATCTTTTTAGCTGAAGGCACCCTTAAGAACTAGATCAGGAATCAGGGCTTATCTCCCTTCCACCTTGGAACATAAACCCTAAAATACGTTTTAGAAAACAGTACAGACTTGTCCATGGGCCAAATGCAATGTCAATATATAGGATCAAAAGGAGTTTTGATGGATGCTAGAAAAATGTTGATGAACCAGACACGATTTTAGGCAGACTGCGCTGCTCTAAAGGACAGAGACAGTTCCCACAGTAATGGTGAGCATGTGTCATCCTGAAAAAAGTCAAAATCTTACAATAGTGACCAGCAACTTTCCCCAGCTAGGTCTGCTAAACTCACTCTCCAATTCCTCTTGCACACACCAATCTAACACATGGAGAGGCTTTGGGGCTGCAGGGACATACACAGAGGGGCAAATACACTCCTTGCTTTAGAAAACTCCTTTAGAACCAGAATGAAACACTCTTTGTACTGTGTGCCTGCTCTGATCCCGTGAAAATCAATGTCAGACTCCACTGATTTCATGGGAGCTAATTGGGGAAGCCTCGTGATACTTTCAAAGTACAAACTGTGAAAGATCAAGAGTGGGCTTGTCATAGTATGTATTTATGCCAACTGTAGTAGGTCTCATCTTCATCTCTGGCTAAGGATCTCGGTGCGGCCTTGATTTCATGTCTGTCCTTTGCATTCTGCCAGTTTATATGCAAAAAGAGCAGTTGGTAATCTGACTCCTACCCTGTGAGCTATTTTGGGAGCTAAGATGTCTTGAAAAGATACCGTAACCACATCTCCTGATACTTCAAAATAGGTGAGATAATTTTAACAACAAATATTTGGTCTCCTGAAAGTAACTGATACATAGAGCGTCAACCAAAACTGGGTTAATATAAATCACAAACCACAATTTTCTGTGCTTTCCTGTAGGACTCTGCTCAAGAGAGCTTTTTTAGATCAGCCGTAGTGGAGCAGGTTTGCTGTCACTCTGTGATATAGTAGGAGCCAGTCAGCAGCAGATATAGTGCTCATACTGTGAATAATGCTGCAGGCACTGATGCCTTACCACCTTCTGAATTGAGCACTGATGTTATTACACTTTGTTCTAATACAGACTTTAGGGAAACAGTACAGAGGCCATTATTTCTGAGACTGAGCACAGCGAGAACAGAAGGCTGAAATCGCATGATACACCCTTAAAGTCAGGGGTCCTACAGAAAATCCATAATATGGCTATTGTTCCAAGCTTTCTAACAAGTAGCCGATAGAAAAGGTGCTGTTAAGAACTGTTTTTCCTTGCTAAAGAGCTTCAAAATTCAAGCAGTCTTCTATCCCACCTGCTCAGAAAAAAACAATGCCCGTATTTCAATAGGAGCTTTCACATGAGAAGCTCAAAGTTATTTGCAGAGCTTAATTTGTCTCACCTAATTGCTCACTATCCTAGTAAAATATCCCACCATCCTAGTAAATGTCTCACTGTGCCAGCAAGACAGTGAGATATTATCCTGATCTTGGACAGAGGGAAAGCAGGACATTAAACAGGATGCTGTAAAAGTGATGAAACTTGAAAAGAATCCAGATCTCCTGTTAAAAGGCTGGCTAAAATCTGCAATTCCCACTACACAGAGAAACTTCCAATTTTTATTCATTTAGATAATAATGATAAATCATGGCCTACTCTACTTTCCAAAAGCTCAAGAATTTTAATACATTTCATGAAATTGCATATAAATTTTTACCTGCCTCTTTTAATAGTCCTGTCTTGGTATAATGATATGACACACCCTCAGTTTTCTATCACTTTAGGTCCACAAAAGCAGCTACCCCCTAGAATACACTGAATATTTTTCTGTTGGTGTTGTAGTGAACCTCATGTTGCCAGTTGCTAAACATCACTGTGATAGATACCTCAAGAAATAATTTTAAATAGCTTTAAATAGAGAAACTCATGTTGCAGAGCTAATTATCATGATTAAACCAAAGAGACACTCAGGAGAAATGAAACTTTCAAATGAGGTGTGCAAGAGTTGGGGTCACAAAAGAAGCCAAGGACTTCTGGATAAAAACGCTGGTGTACAAGGAAACGACACGCTCTTGGGAATGTCTCTGGGAGAAGCTGTTTGCAAACAGCCCAGCAAAACCCTGTGAGGAACATCTGCTAGCAGTGGGAAAGATGAGACTGCAAGGATAATTTCCCCACATTTGTAAACATGTGTAGCATAACCACTCATCAGAACTGTCTCTGCCTTTTTCAGTCCTTAGGAAGATGTAGCCAAAATACTCATCTGCAGCTGACCCAGTCACAGAGCAAAAGTCCTCTCCACACGCTTCTCTGTAAAACTTTCACATCAAAAAATGTGCAGCTGCAAGTTTTTTGTTTTCCTTTTTATTCTTTAGCTTGTGGATCGATCTCCTGAGAAAAGGAACACGTTCAGTACAAGCCATCTCAGGTGTTCTCCCGCTGGTAAAAACATAGCCCATGGTTTCTAAAAAACCCCACGTGAGGTTGGCAAGGAACATCTTGTTACAATACAAAAACCACAGCCATAAACAGCTACACTTTCTCAAGCCAGCAGGATCTACCCCTGTTCCAGCTCAAAATCCCTACCAGGGAGCCTGTTTTCACTTTCTACAGCATTGGGTAACATTAAACACTGCAGAGGAATTAATGACACAGGTTTGGAGATCGACGTATTAACATCCATCTCTTCAAATATTTTCCTCAGTAAGGCTTCAAGAAAGTTTTAGTCATTCCTCCCATTATCCTCTGCCTCTTGTCTGAGAGACAGAACTGGACAATTCACATTACAAAGCTCAAAGTTTCAATGCTCACCGCTGTGAGCCTTGTACAATGAGACAAACAATAAGAACAATGGGGAAATCTCAAATAAACTAACCAAAAATACCCTAAAACATTTTATAAACTGGATTTTCTGTCTAACACAGCACAATGCACTATGATGATCCATGCACATCAGTCATTTGGAATGACCTGGACAATGATCCTCCCTTTGGAATGGCTGCATCATTCCCAGCATTCACTGTAAAACATATTTGTCACATGGCGAGGGTTCAAAGGAACAGAACAGAAACTTGGTAACTTGGATTCAAGACACACAAATAAAGTTTTATTAACCTAATGATGGGTTTCTCAGAATTGCATCCTTTTCAGTAATGAACAATTGCACATTGTTACAGGACAGAGTTTTGTCAATGACTGGGTGCTATTACTCTTAGTGTGACTAATGAATAATTGAAATATTTTTTTCAGCTATTCTGCTGCAGGAAGATTTAGAAACCCTCTTTTTCTTTCAAATTATATGAAGCAAAAGTAACTTGGACATATAATGCAATCAGTTTTATAATTGACAAGCATGATTGCAATTTTGCAATAAAATATATGCCAGTACTTCAACAAATTATTGCCTAATGCTGTATGAATCTGGCATTAATGAAGAAATTGAAAAATAAACAGCAGCAGCTTTAAGTACAAAAACCATCAATGCACATTTGAGAAAAATGTGATTAAGAACAACATGATGTGTGAACACAGATTGCTGCCTGGTTCAGCATTTCTCATTTTCATACAGCTTACAAGATTGCACAGGCTGCTTTTTGCTGAACTTAGTTTAGAGACGTTTCATGCCCATTCTATTTTCTAAGCAGAGCAACACTTATATTCTAGGGATTATATTCTATTAGTGCAGGCAGATGAATTTTTTAAACTTGTTTGTTCTGGGATTAGATGAACATGAGTTTGCAACATTTTAAAGCCATCTACACATTTCGAAATTAAGTTAAAGCCTCCAGAATTAGAAAAGGTTCAAAAGGAATAAAGAATCGTTCTTTTTCTTGCCAGTTGGGAAAGGATGAGACAGTGTGTGAGCAACAGCTGGATCTTTGCTGTGTTGTTTCAGAAGTGGAAAACGAGGGGGCATTCCCCCTCACAGGGAACCATCCCACAGAGACGGCAATGAGGATGGCTCACATGGCTTCGAAAAAATTATGTTCATTGAGAATATGTCCATATAATTATGATCTTTCACCAGAAGTGCACATAATAGTGTTCTACAATTATGAAAAACATAGGTATTAATGTAAAACATTCGCCTGAAATGTGAGTCTCTCAGGAATACTGTGACACTGTGAAATGCCATTTTAGACAAAATTAGATTCTAACTTAATAGGCAGGTTAAAAGTCATCCTTCAAAGGCTCTATATGGTCTTAAATTACATGAATTTACTACAAATTGAACCTGAGGGGGGAGAGGGAAGAAGGCTTACCATGTGAATAGCAAGATTTAGCTCATGTTAGCATCCCAAGCAAGAAAAGCTGGGATTTCTCACAGTTTTCTCTGTGCCCCTGCAGCCCATGGTGGGCACAACACAGATGGGTACAGACCTGGGCACGACAACATCCCCAGCTGAAAATGTGCCAACAGGTGAACCTTGAGAGACATCCCTGCTCTGACACCACTGACACTACAGAACTATTAAAACACTGTCAAAAATCTGCCAGCCAATGACCAGTTTCATTTCTGCTATTATGGTATCATCGAAAAATCATAGCAAACAGCAAGGTTCCACAGGGCAAGGAAGCAACATTTACCATGAAGTTTCTCATTATAATTAGCAAAGGATGGGAGGAAAAATCCTACCAATATTATCCTGCTACTAGAAGAGAAGAACTGTGTCAGAAGCCTGTATCTTTCCACTGACAATAGAGGGAGTCTGAAACAGATAACTTTGAGGTCTAAAGCAGCACAGGATATCTCTGCCATCTGCACTGGGACTGGATTAGCACACTGCCTCAAGTCAGCCACCTACATTTTCAGAGTGGTGGAAAATGAAGCTGGAGCTCCCTAAAAATGAATCCAGTTTTTTCCTATTTAACTTAGCTCTAACAGTCTCATGTTGTTCACGTAAACCTGTTTAGGTTTTTTAATAAGAATAAAGGAAACAGTTTTGTTAATGGAGGTTTTGGCTGAGGTAGAGTTTATTTTCTCCCCAGTAGCCAATAGAGGGCTGTGTTTGGATCTGTGCTGGGAACAGTGCTGAGGACACAGGGATCTTTTAGTTTCTGCTGAGCAGAGGTTTTAGCTCAACCCATGAGTTTTTTAGCTTCTTACCCTCCCAATTCTCTACCCCATCCCATGGGAGGGAGGAAAGGAGTGTGGGGCTCAGTGGGGGTTAAAGCACAACAGGAGCCCATCTCACAGCTTTGCTATGTGTCAGTCAGGCAAAAGCACCATTTCCAAGGCTGAGGGCTGCATTTATTTCAGCTATGTCAAAGCAAGGCATTGCCTTCTGCAGATTGCAACTTCTGTGACATTTCCCTGCTTCACTTCCCTGGACATTCTGTCTGGAACAGAAATATGCAGCTCAAGGAAATAATTTTCAGTGTATTGGAGATTATGCCTTTCCTTCTCTTTGCCACGTTTTGTAAAGCACTGTGATGTGTCATTGGGGTATTTACTGCTTAGTTATGTATATCTAACCTCTTTGAGGAAGAAGTTTAGCTGTCAGGCAGAAAGTATCAAGGGGGCTGATAACAATCTCCTTTTAAGTAGAAATTGACAGTCTGTATTAGTGCCTGCTTTGAAACCAGCAAGTTAAAACCCACCTGCAGTCAGGAAGGAGGGCCTCTTAACAAGTTCCCAGCAGCAGGAGCCAATTTTCATTAAATCAGCGTTGTTGAAATTAAAATTCTAAATACTTGCTATATACAGTGACGAAATTTCCATTATGTTCACTACTTCTCTTTCTTTAGAAGAAAAAATAAATGTTTATCTGTAAACTGGTGCTTAGCAAGGGTTCAGGATTGACAGCTCCAAGCACTGAGGTCCTTCAGTTATGGATAACAAAGAGCATATGGAGAGGAGCTACAAAAGCTGCTCCATTACGTCTTCTCAGCTAAAATCCCACATGGGACACCCTTCCAGCTTTCAGCCACTGCTCACAGACCACTCCTCGATTTTGGGGAACATTTCAAGCCCAAATGCCCATTTCTGTGGCAGATTGCTGCAGTTCCCATCAGCAGCACACGTACCCATCCATGTGAGAAGTGGGTGCTGAAGAATTAGGTCATTTCAAATCCACTTGTACATAATTATTCACTAGATGAAAGAACACTGCTGATACACAGCTGACCCCAATTATATTTCTGTTAATGAATAAAGGAACCCCCAAACTACTTCCTACTATTCTGCACTCAGACAAACAGTGATGTTGGCAAGGACAGAAGTTTGATTAGGAGCTTTATACTCTGTATGCTTTGCTTGGCTATTAAATTATAAAGCCACACAGCCCAATACTGCTTTTAAAACTCAATCTCACACACAAACAAAATGCCTGGACACAAACTCAGAGCCATCTTACACTGGCATGGCTGGGCACACAGGCACACACCTTCCTACATCATGCTACAGTTCCCAGCTTGGCTCTGGAAATCATTTTCCCTTTGCTCCTCCCTGGTACAGACACAAGAGTCAAAGGGGCTGGAAGATGAAGTTCAAAGTGCCTGACAGGAAACCCAGCACAAGGAACCTCTCCCTGATCCCAAAAAAACCCCAACAAGGAGTGAGCAGCTGCCACTGCCCAACTTCAGACTCCTTAAAGAGGACCACAGCAAGGGCTGTGACAGCTGGAGGATGCACAGCAAATGCAGGAGTAAATGGAAGAGCCAACTTCAAATAAAGAAAAAAATACACACAGCAACTGGAAGGAGCAACTGGTGGAGCCCCAGAGCAAACGAAAGCTGTCTTTGAAAGTGTGCAGTCTCTACCGCTCCCAGCACCTCTGGCTGACCAGTAAAACCTTCCTGTACAGTTATTTATTTACCCCATTAAACTCACTCATTAGAGGTCAGATTGCCTTCATGTCATTTGCTGCTCACATTTATCACTCTGGTAACTCGGTGGTGTCTAGAAAACCTTCTGGTTTAACCCCATGGTCAGTGACTGCCACGCTCCTGATCCCCACTTTGCACAAATCTGGTGCAACTCTTGTATTCCTTATTCCTTTAATACCAGGTTAATCGATAGCAGGAATAGCTAAAGGTGATCTGCCTGGACCACCTATTAAATACACTTTTTAGAGAATCTGAAAACATCAAAAGCAAGTCTAAATAATCATTAAAGGTTTTTTAATACTTTAAATTTTTGTGTGCGCACACAATAAAATAAAAAAATATGAAAGTAACTCTTTATTTTCATATACTTTTATCTTTTGAAGCCCAGATTTGACACTAAATCTGTTTCAAGCAATATCTTAATTTGTTTCAAAATATTACAAACTAAATGTCATCAAATAATTTTTTGTTACTTTCTTATAATTTACTATTCCGCTGATGCTATTTCCCCTTCGAGTCTGAATTTTAAATTGACTTTTGCCAATCTCACACTTAATTCTCCAGATTAAAAACTTCAATCCCTTATCCCTGTACCTCACCAAGACACTTTTTATATTTCAAAGGAAGAACTGCAAGGCCTTTCAAATATGGGACACGGATTTGGGGATTTAGGGACAAAGAAAACATCTGTGGGAAAGGCATCTTTTACCCTACAAATTCATTGTGTCTGAGTCGACAGGCACTGACAGAAACCTGCACAGAGAGTCAGTAGTAGGTGTGAAAAAGAGGAATTGTAAATAGATTACTGAGACATGGCAGACTGATTATTGCAGCATTCTGTCTAGCAGCATCTGAAATACCAATAAAAAGCTCAATGCTTCTGACAGGATGGTTTAGTAAAATTTTCCCTACACTGGTGCAGCAAGGATTTGCTGGAGAACTTTTAAATTAATAATAGAGCAGGTAGCTAAATAAAACAACAACAACAACAACAACAAGAACAAAATCAAAAAAACTGGAATGAAAACCACAGCAGAACAGTAAGCTACAAAACAAAACAAGGGTTTTTGGTTTTTTCAGAACTAAGAAAGTGTTATCTTTCTATAAATTGCCCAGGATAGCGTGCAACTCATAATAAATAGAGAAGTCACCAATAAATATATGACTCTATGAGAGGATAAGGTAGTCTTGATAATCCAGAAAAGAAGAAATTATTTACCCAGCAATTGAAAGGATAAAGGAAAATAAAAAACCACACAGATTTCCTGAAAAACTAAATAACCATCTGCGTCAAAGCAAGTTTAAAATAAAGGATGAAGGGCTTAACCTGATGCCTGCTGAAGCCCATGGAAGTCCTCAAAAGGTCTGAGACTAAGCCCTGGGAGACAAGGGACTGGGGATAGGGTCTCAGGTTATTTATCTGGTAGCACTTTTCCTTGCAGCTGCACAACTCTTTCTATAGCTGCATCTTTCCCACTGCCCTATTTTCAACACTTGTCTCCTTAAAAACACACTTAGCTCTATCATAGGTTAGAAAATACAGGAAAATAGGATGTGTACCATAGATCAAGTGGCTGGGCTGGATATGACAATGCAGAAAATTACAAAATTCATCATTAGCATGGACAAAAGAGTTCTCATAAAATAATTAGCCCAAACTCCTTCAACATCCCAAAGCAGATGAGTCCAGGATGGGCTTTTCTCTACCACTGCTTCCCCTGGACCTTAAAAGCCACTCCAAACCTGAAAAATCTCGTGAAACAAAGCATTGAGCCCCTGTCCACGGCAGGGGCTTGGAATGGGAGGATCTTTAAAGCCCCTTCTAACCCAAACATTCCATGGGTGTGAGAATCTTGTGAAACAAAGCAATGGAAAATGTCACAAAAAAACATTTCTCACAAATTATGCAGTCTGACATTCATCTGTACTTCTCCAACACTGTGTTCTATCAGAAAGGACATAAAGTGGCATCTGTGCTGAGACTCCAAAGCAAACAAGACCTGACACCAGAGGAAAGGACCTGAACCACGTAATTCACAACTGCATTACTCCCAATTCATAACCATGTAACTCTATTAGTTTAAAGGGAATTTATGCCAGCATAAAACTGGAGTATTGGAGCAGTAAATCAAGCCCAGAATCGGATATTCGCACTGCTAGATTTTATTTAGTGCAGGTGTTCACTTAATTTTGACGATAGGATCTGGAGGAGGGCAGAGCCTGCTGTTAATTTATTTCTGCTGCCTGGTGGACTCGAGTCAGTGCAACACTGGCCCTGTGTTTGTGTGCTTCACAGATTGCTGAATATATGTTTTCTTCTGTCTAAAATCCACACTGCCTTCACTTAACCTTGCTTCTCCTCTTCACTACATTCAGGCTGTCTCAAAAGTGGTAGCAAAGGGCATGAATATAATAATTAAAAGACCACACAGAGGTAATATAAAAATAATAGTAATAAAAACCCAGGAGAGAATCCTACAAGGAGCTCACAGGAGAGAACAAAGACACAGCAACAGGCAGCAGCAGCTTTAACTTGACTGCCAGTTTTCTACAGTGCAATCAAAGGCATTGTGTGCAAGCCACAGGTGCACAGCACATGGAAGAGACAAAATGCAATGGGGAGTGATGACAGTTAACTTCTGAGCCCGTGCTATATTCATCCCAACATTCATTTGTGCATCTGTTGTGCTGAATTTTAGTCTTTAATTATTTTTTTTCCGCTGATATCAGAGGCATTTGAGCAGCTGAGGAAGTGCACCAGAAATGCTCTGTGACAGAGAGGGTGTGGGCTCTCAGAGGAAGAGCTTTTTTGGGGAACCTGAAATGTGAAGATACTCCCCGTGTTCATCAGCCAGATCCCCAGTGGTGGTGACTCTGGTGACAGTGCACAGTGTCACTGCAGCTGCAAAGGAACTGCCAAGGAGGCTGCCCATCAACTCCAATATCAATGGAAATATAACAATACAAGGATGGATTTTGTGTAGAGTGCAAGAAAAGGCCATGGGGGGGAAATCATTAGGTGCATTAAAGTAACGAATGGCAATATTGTTATAATGGCTGATTTCACTGCGTATCTCAGAGCAGGTCGGGATGGATTCCACGTGGATGATGTCTTTTGATCTCAGATGTTTTCCCCACCAATAGGGCACTTCTTGAAATTAGATGCAGTCTGACCTCTTATTCTTTGTTTTCATCACTCTCCAATCAGTGGGAGGAAAGAGCCCCCCGGGAACGTTTGATTCACATTGGCTCACTGTGTTATTTCAGCTGTGAAAGATGCTAATGAGCTAATATCAACTTTCCTAGCGGAAAATACACTTGTTGCTTTAAATTTTTGGCCAGGAACCAGCATTTCATCATTTGAGGCAAGGTCTGTCATTACACTGCAGTGAAAGAAGAAAAACCCAACAAATTAAAGACAAGTTCAATCCACCTAAAGGGCAGAACCTCCTGCAGTCTTCTTCCAATACCTAATGCAGATCAGCAGACACATAATTTGCTGTGGAAATTAGTTTTCCCAGTTGGACAGAACAGGGCAGCATCCCAAGAAGCTTTGAGGATAATTGATTTCTCAAAGGGAAAAAAACCATCACTGGCAGTTTTCAGGTGCTGTTGAGGAGCTCACCTGTGACCCCCAGACAGACAAACAAGTGCCTAATGAAGGGCAAGGGCACACAAAGGGGAGAATTTTGCAGTTAGGGGTTTCAGTTTCAGGGTGAATCCTCATCTTCAACACACACAATTAGATAAATCAGATCACTCTAAAGCAGCAAAGAAACTTGCAGGCTTTTAGAAGAAAAACAATATCAGGTTGATCATTCAGCTGTTAGGGTTTTTCTTTTATTTTGGGGGAGAATTTCTGAAGAGGTATAACACAATAACTGCCCCCGTTCTCTTTTTTCCCTACAGGAGTTGTCACTTTTGAAGAAACCTAAGTCAGTTCCACCACTAAAAGATTTGTAAAGTCTTTCACAAAAGTTGTTATGCTTTCAAGTTTCCCAAAATCAACCATTACATTTAGAAAAGAGGGAATTCCATCCTCTACTAATTTATTTTTTAATAAGCTATCAATTTAAACCTGAATCTTTAGGTTTTAGTTATTTTTTTTTTTTCCCCCCGGTAAGTAAAGTGTTCTTCCTCAGATAAACTTTTTCATTCAGAAGAGGTCTGTAGCACAGCATGACTTGCAAAGTATTGATGCCTTGGCATGGACTATCCTGAGACAGAAAAATTTCTAAGTTTTCAAGATTTAAAGCAAGGCTTAGGGCTTTTCTTTCTTCTCTTTCACCAGCCAACTACTCATCACACATTCTGCTTCTCATAAACCCCTCTGAGAAGACTGAAATATGAGCATGTGAAAGCACAAAAAGCTGTTTCACCTACCAGAACAAGAGTGACAGCCAAAAAAAATCTGAGGGTGATTTTTCTCCAAGACACAAGGACAAGCTTCATTTTTCTAGCACTTAAAAGCCATAACCAGTGAAGATTAATGATCTGACCACATCTGTCCAAAAGGTTTCTTTGAACACACCAAAAATTAAAACTTCTCTTTTTTCCCTCTTTTTTCCTTACTGTGCAATTTTTGAAAACATCATCTCAGAAAAGTGAGGATGAGAGGCAGAGAAATGATGAACTTTCTCTAAAAGCAGTGGATTAGCTTTCAAACATTAAGATGCAAATTAGACAAAATAGAAAAAATTACCAACTGTAGTATAATTTTATACACAGAAAATCTGAACATTTTAAATTCATAAAACAATTGAAAGTTTAAGTTTTAAATATCTATAGACATCATAAACAAGTACCTCTACTTCACTGAAATAAATAAATATTTTGACTTTGCTTGGTTTGTTTTGGGTTTTCTTGTTGATTTATTTTTGTGGTTCTGTCGGGGGTTTAAACAGGCATTAAGTTCTAGACTGCTGGTTATTTGGACAATTATGCAGGTGGTGGAAGGTGCGTTCAAATCATAATATTTGAATACAAATTTTTGTAAATTTTGAATTAATTTGAAGCTTGGAGTTTTCTGCTGACACCTGAACTGCCAGCCTCTCCTGACTATCATTTTTTTGCCTGTTTTTAACACTAAAAAAGTCATTTTAGCACTTGGTTTATTTATCCAGGGTGTTAATGCATAAGAATAGTTTATACTTTCCAGACAAACTAATATTAAGACTCTGCAGGGAATGAATGGGATCAGTCCATTCGGCCCAGCTCTGAAGCTGCTGCATAAGACCCTGATTGTCAGTGACAAATCATTCTTTGTCTCTGAAGCACTTTAGAAGCTTCCTAGAACTGTCTGTTGGCTACATAAATAGCAAATACATCATCTGGCAGTATAACAGCCCTGCACAATGCCGTGAGTCACTGCTGCTCCTCCCATATGGCATTGGCTCCATCGGGTGGGAACCAGCCAGAAGGGAGAGAAAAACCCACAATATACTGACAAATCGTGCTCGACGTGTTTCAGGGCATTCTTGTTTCCCATTCCTGTTTTTCTGATATTATTTCCTGTCTCTGTGCTGTTATAGCAATGCTAAACTCTGATGAGATGATAGCTCAGAGTTCAAATTCCAACCTGGCTTCTGCATTATCCCTCAAAAACCTCAGTCAGGGGTGTCCACAGGTCAGACACCTCTGGGAGTAATTTTTAAAAGTTATGGTGATTTAAATCTTGTTGGTTTACATTAAGTAGCCTTTGAAAAACACCTGGGAAAAGAGAAGTTTGGGGGTCTGTGTTCCATGGGGACACCTTCCTGTGCTGATGGGCAAAACCCCTCGAGTGTCCTGGCACAGGCAGTGCCCAGGGTCAGCACCCCTCGAGAGAGCCCAGCACCCACATTCCCTGGCACAGGCAGCGCCCAGGGTCAGCACCCTGCAGCCAAAACCCCTCAGGTGAGCCCAGCACCCACATTCCCTGGCACAGGCAGTGCCCAGGGTCAGCACCCTGCAGCCAAAACCCCTCAGGGGAGCCCAGCACCCACATTCCCTGGCACAGGCAGCGCCCAGGGTCAGCACCCTGCAGCCAAAACCCCTCAGGTGAGCCCAGCACCCACATTCCCTGGCACAGGCAGTGCCCAGGGTCAGCACCCCTCAGGTGAGCCCAGCACCCACATTCCCTGGCACAGGCAGCGCCCAGGGTCAGCACCCTGCAGCCAAAACCCCTCAGGTGAGCCCAGCACCCACATTCCCTGGCACAGGCAGTGCCCAGGGTCAGCACCCTGCAGCCCTGCAGCTCCCCAGGGCCTGGGAAGGAACGCTGCATTGCTGACTCTAAACTGATGCTCAACACACACAAAACAGCCACAGGTACAATAAATTAATAAATAATATTGATAGGATTTTCTAGATATGTAGGGGGCAGGTGTCTCTTGTTCAGATTTTAGAATAATTTCAGGTAAAGAGGAACGTTTTCCTGAACAAAGTGTCTCCACATTATCCAACATCCCCGAACACCATAAAGCCAGACAAACCCACTTACAAATACTGTTATTATGAAATTCTTTAACCAAGAAAAAGTACTTTTTTACTGCTCCATTATTTTTTATTGGCTGTTTTCAAAATAAGCATGAGCCTGAATGTATATATTACGTGATTGTTATACTGCCATATCAACTCCACTCTATTCATGAATATCAATACAAATGGCCCAGAACTTGGCACAGAGATGCTTTGCTCATAAATTACGGTGTGTTTTTATTATGATTGCAGTCAAATCATGTCCTTTTGTATTTAATTTCACTTCTGTTTTGAATCCTGCACTCCCTCCCATGCACAGGAAAAGAACCATTTGTATAAGAAACAAAGATAAATTGATTAATCTTAGTAACTACTCATCTCTCCAATACTCACTTTTATAACACAAACACAAATAAAAGCAATTGTGTCTGTGGCCTTCCTTCCCCACAGGACAGGAGAACACCACTATCATTTAGTGATAGCAGTCTGAGGTGCTCTTCAGGACACTGAAATATGCAGACTGAAATCTTGGCCACCTTGAAATCACCAAGAGCTTTGACAATCAACTCAGCAGAGTTGGAATTTCATCCTCAATCTCTGCCCTGCCAGCCATCACCAGAACATGCAATATTCATCCTCTCAAGGATTCTGTTTGGTGTCTCTAACATAGAATGACTTCTCATTCTGATATTACAGTAACATGACTTTTTCCAGATCTCTATGAACATGTAATGGAAACAATCACTGTTCTGAAAACACTAATCATTCTCATTAATTACATATTAAAAACCTGGATTTTACCATTTTACTTTTTATTATTATTATTATTATTAATTAGGTGGGTCAGAAAATAAGATGAATCCAGATTTTGAGTAGCTGTTGTGATGCCCCACTGCCAGCACTGTTCCTCCCCTGTGCCTCAGTACTCTCACCACATTTCCAGTTGGTATTTCCATGCTGGGCCATACCCCACCTAACGCAGACACAGGATGTAACATTTCTAATTACTCTCGCAATTAATGGTGACAGAATCCTATTGCTGCTCTTCTGATTAGTGCAGATCAAACGATGACTCCCTCACCCCCCACCTGTTCTGTCTGTGGCACAGCTCCAGCTCTCAGCCACCACAGAATGCAGGACTGAGCTTATCTGCACCACATCTCCATCACCCGTGTGAGTGAAAGGTGCCTGTGTGCAGACTGAAGAGGCAGCTAAAGCTTTGTGCAGCTGTATTTATTACTTTCTCCATTGGTTCAGAAAGGTTTTAGAGCTTTTGGTAATGCTAAAACACACAGTATTTTCTCTACAAGTCTTTGCTGCACGAATTTATCTCTTATCCCAGTAATAAAGTCTGATTTGCATTTTAAGAAAGGAGAGAGTTTCAAAGGCTACTAAGTCAAGGCGACTGATGCACAAATATTTGAAGGCAGGCTCCAGGCCCTCAATTTTCCATCTGAATTTTGCACTGAGCTCCAAAAGCAACTGTGGGCAAGATTTCACTCAAAAAGGCACAAGAACTATTCCAAACCAGCTATTTTTGCATGTGTCAAGATGGGATGAGTGCCACGTGCTGCTGCTCCAAACACAGCCTTCGCCAAAGGGCTCTGCAGCACTTCTGCCACCGCCAAGACACACTTGATCAGGCCATGAGCCACTCCAGAGGCTCTGTTCCCAAAGATTTCTCTGAAATTAAAGTTCAGATTACTTCAATAGGAACATTAATAAGCTATGTGGAGCTAACAGCAAGACTGATTAATTATCTGCAAGTCTTCTGGTCAGTTCTGAAACATTTTATTTTTCAGCTATACCTGAACTTTGGTGTATTTGTTTTGCCAGGAGTGCAATGTCAGTTTTGGTTCCAAACGTGTTGGGGAGTGGCTGTTCTTCATTTAATATTTCAGACAGGAAAGGGGAACTTTGAGAGGGACACAGCTATCTGTCTTCAGCAATAATTTTGCTCCTCATCAGTGTAAAAGGTTTCTGTCTTCTGCCAGCCGAGGAAAATAAGTGAGCTTTACCATAACTCCTAGCATAACTTGTTATGAGCAAAGCAGTTTCTAAATAAAGCAAATACTTACAATCAATACAGAGGGAAGGAAGTGGTTTTCAAATAATTATGAACACTCCAAGTCTGCTTGGATATTTCATGAATAGAAAACAGGCTTAATTTATCAGAAAATTGATGGTTTAATAATGGTTTACCTACCTCTTATGGCTAACAAGTGGCACAATCCTAAAACATATGATTATTTATGTACCCTAAACTACAGATTACTTAAGAATAATTTTTACTTAACATAATTGTTGGTTACTCTGCAGAGAAGGTGAGAAATAAAATTTATTTCTGCAGAATTCTTCATCGAATCTATTCCTTTTCTAGTAGTTAATAGTCAGACAGCCATGCATTCATCACCCCGTGTTCTGTTTCGGTTCTTAACTGTTGAAAGCCCACAAAACAATGGATGTTCTACTTTATCATTGTCCTGAAAATGGATGAACACTGTAACATTTGTAATGCAAGTGTAAGACACGCTGGCAGAAGACCACAATAAATATCGACCCATATGAAAACAAGGAGGTTTTAAACCCTTTATCCTAATAAGGCCTTCTGAGCATTAATAGCAATTCTAATCCCTTAGTCATTAATTTTCCTAGGTTACAAGTCTGGGTGTAATTAAGAACAACACACTGCTGTCTGTTTGATGAAGAAAATGTCATGCTGACGTGATTGATTACGTTTATTTAAACTGGAGATGGCCGAGGCTTTCCAGTGATACTTCATTCCACTTGTATTATTATTTTATTAAGATAGGCTCTTGATTTCCCCTGTTGTAGCCCACTTAAATAAAACTTAGGAAGAACCTGAGAAGCATCACATGAAAGATTATTGCTGTACTTTTCTGAATCTCTGGGCTATACAGGACTGTGAAAAATTAAATTAGATTTAATGTTTTCACTTAATATAACACTATTGTCAAGGATTTAGTTGGAAAGCCAAGTCTAAAATCTAACTAGTGAACATGCAAAGTATATAGAATATCCCTTACAAATTGCTGACCAGATAAATAACTAGACTGAATAGAATAGGTATGCTATTTTATTACATGTCCTTCCACTGCAATAGCAGTAAACTTAGTACTTTATACAATTCTTTTGTTTAAATATGAAAGGCATTGTGAGACAACAGTAAAACTGAAAGCAAAGGACAATCTTTTTCTTTCTTTCATTCCTAACCAGAGAGTAATTAAAATTGTCCTCATGTAACATTTGAAAGTATTAACTAACCCATAAATGTAAAAACTTGCCAAACAACAGGGACAACAGCACAGAATTCAAACCTAACAGAAATACCTTTAAAAGTATCTTGCTGTTTTCATAAGCATTAGAGATAAGAATAAGAAGTGTTTATGCACAATATTTCTGTGCAGAATTAGCAAACTCTCCTTTCAAATACTCAGGACTCCCTCGTGCAGAAGCACCCAAAGCCCCAGTGCCAAGCTGCAGCGTGGGTACCAAGGGATCACCCGGCCCAGCTGTAAAGATAAAACAGGATTTAATGACAAATCAGAGCTTAAATGGTGTCAGCCAAAGGCTGGCACTGGAAATAGATGGTACAGAGCAGGAAGGAGAATATTATCTTCCCGTGACAACATCATCCCAACAGCAAAGCTCAGAAAATTATTGCATCCTGAAGTTAACCTGGAAAGAGGGAAGCATCTACTGTGAAGCCATGTCTGAAAGATGAGAGGAGGAAAAGGTTGCTAGGAGGAAATGAGAGTTAACTTTGCATTAAAAAGCTGTACTGTGAATTTCAAACCACCGCTGTTCAGATGTGCACCTTTTAGAGACAACACATCACCCAAAGGTCACTCCCACCACATCCCCCAGCATGGATTACATTCTTCAAGAGGTTAAAAAATCAAAGTGAAAAGCATTACTCATTTTCATTACCAAAACTGTATTTATAATCACAGAACCCCCCAAGAAAATGTTGGGCTAGGCCTGACTATGCCTCCTCCTCAGGCACCCACTCCACTCGTGAATTCTGACCTGTGCCAAGGAGCTGCAAACCAAACACGAAATCTGCTGACACAGGTTCCACTCTTTCCAGATATATTCTGTCATTCATCATGAATACAGCGTACCTGGCAGTAGGGTGGCCTTATGAGAAGCAAATTGAGCGAAATTAGCATTTGAATCGATGCTACGTGAAGATAACAGCCTGCAATAATCCTATTTAACAGCTGTTAATTGTCTGCGATAAACCACACTTCAGCAAATTTTGATCACACAACTGAAAAACCTCCCTAATATACATGAAGAAAATATACCAACTGATGCACAGAAAGAAATATTCAGAGATGCACAACTTAAATTTAATGTAAATATAGATTTCATGCAGATACCACCTCTCCTAACTGCACGTTAATCATAAAACATTGTCTGTATGCAAATACTGCCATGAAAGATTATACAGAAATATAGATAAAATTATTTCTTTGCTTATTACAGAGAAACATTAAGTTTGTACATCTTAACGGCAAAGAATATTCTTCAAAGTAATGAGCACTTTGCTAAGAAAATGTGGGTGTTGCCCACACCCAGGTGGCCAAAGATGTGAGCAGTCCCAGTTAAACCACGTTTTCCTACCCCATGGAGACTCACAAAGTCAGGAAGAGGCAGAGTTCCAGCTGCAGGATGAAGGGATATTTCTCCACTGCTCAATCTGAAGTGCTCTCTAGGAGAAAGCACTGATCTGGAAGTCAGAGCATCCTACAGAGGGAGGTCAAACTGCAGAGTGTTTAATTCTTAATCTGCAGCCAATCAACAACAGATCCCTACTGATATGGAAAGAAAAAAAACAAACCAAAACAAGATTCAGAGACTAAACATTGAGCTATCCTGGCAGTGAATGTGTCTGTTACGAGGAGGACTCGTAACCAACACAATGAGAAAGAAATTTTCCTGGCGTGTCTGAGACAGGGCAGCAGGAACACAAAGAACCCATGGCTGTCTATCCCATGATACCAAAATAGCTACAGCTAATCTATCTTTTTAAAGAACAAGGAGCCATAAATACTTCATCTTCCAGCTCCCCATATTCTGTCCAAGAGCTCAGCTGAAAAGGGAATAGTATCATGAGCACCTTGTGGAGACGCAGGTGTTTAAGAGGACCTGCTCCAGTGCTTTGCTGGTGATAAAGATTTTACAGCACTGATTCTTGGTTTCCAAAAAAGACAGGATGCCGAGGCATTTATCAAATTCTGCTTAAAAAGCCTATAAGATCTTAGCATAAAGGCTAAAGGTTGTCCTTTACTCTTTCATCTATGAAAGAGAACACAGTACAGAGGTAGAAGTGACAACCATGATGTTCCCCAATTAATCAGCACTCACATAATTGATGGGGCACATGCTCCACTACGGTGCTCCCAGGAAGTTATATTTTTTCCTTTCATTCCTTATTCAAATCCCATTACACGAGTTTTTCAAGATCTTTTCACCCTTGATAAAAGAATGAAATGTGGAATAGACTCATCTCAATCCCTGCTACGTTCTCACAAAAGCTTCCCTGAGAGTGTTCTCTGACTCTCTCAGCTGTCCTGCCCCTCTCTGTTGTGATCACACCAAGTTCCCATATATATTTTGAGTCAATAGGGTGCTATAATAATGCTTTCTTTCCTATTTTTCCTACTTTTTTCACACATTTCTCTCATTACTGTCTTAGTTGTCAAGGTCCCACTCTTGGGTTTCATTCATTCGACTTCTGATGTACTTTTTTCCTTCAAAATTCCAACAACATAATTTCTGGCACAATATTTGACTTCAGCACTTATGTCCAATTTAAAGTGAACAACTGCCCCTTTTACACTCACACTGGCAGTCTCCTCATCACCTGCTACAATGGTGTCCATTGATTTCATGGAGGAAGAACCGAGCTAGAAATTTTTTTGTTTTGTTTTACTTTTACATTTCTCTTGAAAGAACAAATTCATGAAAAGCTACAAATTTAACAGCAAAGGAATTTTTTTCCCAAATTTTGTTGACTGTCAGGGCTTCCTTATGTGCAGAATTAGGAGTTGTGTAAAATTATCACACACTGCTAGTTACTCCTCAGATCATCCTTGAGTGTACCTGTGCTAGCGAGAAACTAAAATTTCGTTTTTCATTTATTGTGAGAATAATAGTGGAAAACTTCTTATGCCAACCAAACCAAAGCTGGGAACACTGAGGGAGTGCCCCCAAATGAAACAGCCTCCTTAATTCCAACAACAGGCATTTGGCACACTCAACATAGCACCTCAGAGCCACGTCTCAGTTGTTGCATCACAGGCTCACAAGACAGTGATGTGCCATTAGAAATCTCAGCAATGTATATTTAAGGTACAGATTCAATTGTCAGTTGCATTTCAGGGCTCATATCCTGTCAGATACATTTATTGTGCTCAGAAAGCTGTTTCAGCACAATCACACTGAGAGTTTCTCTCAGCTCAAATTTTACCTGAGGTTCTGATGCTGATGCTGCTTTGCATTTAAAGGATTTCCAGGCAAAGAGAAGGATGCTGACTGAGGCAGATCCCCAGCACCTGGAGCTTTCTCTGCCTTTCAGATTCAGACTGAGGTGTGAGCAACTGCAGATTTCCTGGAGATGGGATGCAGACAGAACCCAGATCACTCAGGATGCAGCATCACAGCTGACTGACAGATTGGTTTTCCTTGTTTGACTTTTGGGCTGCCCACAGAGTGCCAGTTTGACAGACTGAGCTAATGCAAGGGAGGAGGGCAGGAACCTGCAGCCAGAGATGGATGGTGGAGAGGACAGCACAGGATTTCCCATCTCACTGGCCACACAGTCTTAAATTGACTCATGGAGGATCACTGAGGGGAGATTTAAGGCAAGTGGCTAATCTCAAAATACGTCATTTTGCCTCTGTATTTTCCACTAATTCATGAACAATCAGAGATTCTGCCATAACGTTTTTCTAGGCAAGGAAAATATACTAAATTATGTACAGAAAAAGAATGTTAGTAAAGCTACAGATTACCCAAAAATGAAGATAAAGCATTTTCCTTTTAAATGGAAGGAGGCTAGGACCTTTATGCTACACTTTAACTGCTTTGCTTCTTGGTTAGGTTTGTGCCCAAGTTTCTGGTATCCAGTTCAGATCAGATAGACTTTTCTCAGAATTCCCAGTGCAGGATGCACTCTGCATAAGGAGAGAGTAAACAGTTTCTAGAAACAGTTCTATTTATAAACACCATGTGACTTCTTTTGCTTGAGTAATTTTTAAACCATCAGTAATCAATATGCACTTGCTGGTGTGGACAGATGGACAAGAAACTCCAGATTAACCTGATAATGGATGTAAAACCCATTTATTACTTCAGACCTGTGAACAAGCTCTCACACTACCAAAAAAATTACAGAAATTAAACAAAATTAAAAAGAGAGAGGTTGGGATTACTCCTCACACAAGATTTTGTGTGAAAGGGCAGGAGGTGATTGATGGCAGATCAGCTGACGGCTGAACACAAACAGTCACACCTTGGCTTCTCCAAAGGTCTCTTGTTTTTCTGTGAGCCTTTCCTCTACCTCAGATGAAATTCATCCAGGAGAAGGCAGCACTGAACACAAAGTCAGTCCAGTCAGAATTAATGCTGAGAGCCAGGCTCAAAAGGCAGCTACTTCAGCCAGCCTCCAGGGGTTTGGGCAGACCCATGAAATCAGGGAAAGGAACACAGCAATCTGCCTCCAGGGGTTTGGGGCAGACCCATGAAATCAGGGAAAGGAACACAGCAATCTGCCTCCAGGGGTTTGGGGCAAACCCATGAAATCAGGGAAAGGAACACAGCAATCTGCCTCCAGGGGTTTGGGGCAAACCCATGAAATCAGGGAAAGGAACACAGCAATCTGCCTCCAGGGGGTTGGGGCAGACACATGAAATCAGGGAAAGGNGAAAGGAACACAGCAATCTGCCTCCAGGGGTTTGGGGCAAACCCATGAAATCAGGGAAAGGAACACAGCAATCTGCCTCCAGGGGTTTGGGGCAAACCCATGAAATCAGGGAAAGGAACACAGCAATCTGCCTCCAGGGGTTTGGGGCAAACCCATGAAATCAGGGAAAGGAACACAGCAATCTGCCTCCAGGGGTTTGGGGCAGACCCATTGAATCAGGGAAAGGAACACAGCAATCTGCACACCCACTGATGTGTGCGGAGGATTGCCCATGTGTTAATTACTGCTTGGCAGGATGTATTTCCAGAAAAGTTCACACAGAATCTGGAAATAAAATGCCTCCTGGCACCACAGCAGTGTTTCAGGCACCACATTTGGATGTGATGCAGAAGGACAAGGTGCAGCAATAACCCCAGACAGGATGGTGCGCACCAAGCCCTGACAGAGCACTGCAGTCCTGGGCACATCCTCCCCTCCCAGCCCCCCAATTTCACAGGAGAGACACTCCAAACTCTTCATAACAAAGCTTCCTCTCTTCTCATGCTCAAGATAGAAACCAAACCCAGATCTATCATCTCTAAGAGGATGAAATTAAGATATTTACTGGACCGCAGAGAAAAGTGAAGACTTCTTGGGAGTTCAGCTGTGCTGCAGGTGAGTAGAGGCATGACTCCAAAGATCATTATTCATAGAACATCAAACAGCTTCAACAGAAAAGCCTGGAATAGATAAATCTCAACACATTTTATAGGGAGATTTTAATGACAAATTGCTACTCGTACTTTAAAAAAAATCTCTTTTTTAAAGTATTCATTAATTTCAACTCACACATAATTATGGAAATATATATATATATATGTATTGCAAAAGGTACAGCACACAATTCCCTTATGGGGTTTACTATTTTAACAGCAAACTGATATTGTAAAATCCATAAACTGTTCCTTATTCCTGTTTATTTCTTCATAATGCCTTCTAATTTCCAGCAGCTGACCAAGATCATAATCACGGTCATTTTGCTTGAATAAAGGACACTTGAGGAGTAGGGAATAATCTCCCATGGCAGCTAAAGTATTAATCTACTTCAGCATTAGTGGCTTGTGAGATCTATCTGGAATCTGGGAGTGCTGTAACCTAGGAAATCACACAAACCAATGCTGGGCAGGCTGCAATGACCTCGACAGAGGAAGGCTCCATCATTACCTAGGAGATAACTCCCAAAGAGAGTGTGGATTGAAGAATGTAACAGAACTGACACTGTTTTAAGCATTTTTGAGAACCAGTAAAACAGTCTCTTGAAGCACCATCACCCTGCACGTGTACCAAACTGCAGGGACAGCCTTGGAGTCAGCAGCATTAAAGATGGCTTTTAGATAAACTCTATTTGGGAGCACCAGTCAGTGCTAAAAACAAGAGAACCCTTCCTGAAGATCATTATTCTCCCACCTATATTTCGACTCCTAGCTGTGTTTGTGACTTTTAATACCCTTCTGTTCAAATACTGATAAGTACTCGTTGTAAAGCAATAACAATAAAAGAAGGAAATAATTAACCTATTTAACTTGATACTGCATCATGGCATAAAGTCAATTGGCCATGGAAATGTTATCTGAGCGTTCCAAAGCAGCTCTGGCTTTGGGAACAACACCAAGACAGAGTCAGCCATCAGCAGAGACCATCACAGCACCACCACTATTCAAAGTTATTAAGGGAACATGCTTGCAGGATGTAACTCAGATGCTTTTGATGAAAAAACTCATTTAAGAGATCACAACCAAGCTCTCTTGAACGTTCAGTTAAATAATGGGTGCTTTTATTCAGCTTCTGCTAAGACAAGGGGAAAATGGGGTAGTTTTGGAAGCATAGGTTGTCTGGAAGGAAATGCTGACTCTTGGAGCTGCAGACCTGGCTGTTTTAACCTTTCCTTTTTTCCAGCAGCTCCCAAGGATCTGTCTGAAAACTCACCGTGCTATTTCCAGGAGTTAACTCCTCTGCCTCTGGTTACTATTTGTTAATTATAATGACCACTGTATCCTTAGAGGAAATAGCAGAGTATGGTCTACCCAGACGTATTTTCTTCCAGGTTTATTTAAATGAAAATCGTTTGTTCTAAAAAGGAAATCTGCTCAGTGCAGGTATTTCCTCCTAAAGCTTCACATGTTTTTCCCTCAAATCAAAGTAGTTTTAAACATGAAACATTTGAGCCACACTCGGCGGTTTTGTCAAGGAGGCAGCAGAGATCCAGAGAAAGATTTAAATGAGAATTTAGGTTTGAAGCATACCTGGGGCTGAAGTTACTTTTGAAAATTATTTACAAATTAAAGCAGTAGCAATATTCTAAAGTTTGGTTGTACGAACTCTGATGTGGGGGTCATTGGAGGGAGTGTGGGAAGTGATCTGTCCTTGGAAAAGATATTTCAGAAGAAAGGTGGAAGGACAAACCTGCACAGGTAGGACAAGTCTGTGTGGCTTTTTCCTGCCCACTTGTGGGTTCACCATTCCCACTAAAGCACCACAGTTCAGTGGCAATGGTGGTTTGCAGTTAAAGGTTGAACTTGACAGTCTTGGAGGTTTTCTCCAGTCTTAATGGTCCAGAATGTTTACCCTTCTGGACACTGACATTTCACCAAATCATGATTACAAAGCCTGGGGATGTTCCAAAATTCACATTATTTCCATAAATGTGGAGATTTCCTCTTCTGAAGTTCCACTTTTGAGTGTAGGCTTTGGAGATACAGCACAGAATTGTAATGAAATATCCAACTGATCTCATGTCAAATCATCCCTGTTTTGCCTGAACTGAGAACAGAATTTAGAACTCTTTCATTCCATACACACAATAATTAAGTTCACCAGTTTAAAAAAAAGTTATGTACTTAACCTTCCCAAGGGAAAAACATATTAAAGTAAATAGACACTATTTTAACAGAAGCTGAATTATTCTCAACAAATTGTCTCACTGAAGGATAATATGCATGTCCTCAGCTCATCTGCTGCGCTCTATTAGTGGCATGAACAACAATGTGCAAAAGTGCACTGATTCCTTTTCTCTGTTAGATTACACCAGTTTTATGGCTTTTTCTGTTACACAGTCAAAAGGGAACATTGGAACTGCTGCTCGCTACCATTACAGGCATGTCTTTAGATACCTCTGGAGAGTTTTGTCCTAATACACCATCTTATTAAACCTAAAGGGCAGACCTGTGTGTCTTTTGCTCACTGGGAAACTCAGTTCACGCTTTCCTATTACCTAATGGACATCTGGGTGACTTTTGATGTCAGATTCAATTTCAGTCGAAGTGGTTGGAGCTCCTTCAAGAGGTGAAACCAACTCTGCAGGCTAAGCTCAGCCCCAGTTTTAAAGTACACCAGCAGAAGGTGTAGCAACCTCAGCCTCCAACTACTGCTCATCAACCTTAACGTGTTCACTGAGGACAAGTCGAGGATGGCTCTGCCCTTATGTCTGCACCCAGCCCGAGAGATTGGTATGGTTTAGCCACAAAGAAAAAAACCAAAAAAAACCCAAAACAAACAAACAAACAAACAAACAAACCAACCAACCCCAACCCACCACATAAAAACATAATAAGTATGAAGAAATGTGCAAAAAAATAGTTTCTTTTCAGAAAAGCACAGACGTGTAGGCAGCACTGTCTGCACGAGCAGCAGAAACACGGCTGGCTTGTGCATTTTTATTCATGTGAATCAGACAGGAAAATTCAGCTTAAATCGTCCAAACCAAGCAGAGGCAATCCAAAACATTTTGGGTATTGTGGATGGTTTGCTCTGTCTTGTGGGGCATGTTTTCTAAAGACTACATTGAGAGAAATGAGCGGGGGAAAGCAAAGGAGGACATAAAGTGTGACAACTTTGAGGTATTATTCTACATTCAGATGAAATCCCAAATGCTCATCAAAACTGCCTTGAAATATTTATTGTGATTTCAGTTGTGGTTACTTCTTACAACTCGTGCTTATTTCGTTAAAAATGTAGAAATCAGCAATCATACCAAGGCTGCTGAATTTTCAGTGTAAGGAAATAGTGCAAAGCATTCCCCATATCAGGACTAACTCCTCATTTATTTTCCTATTTAAGGGAGCATTGCTCTGCATGCAAATGGGCTGATGCTTACAGCAGCGTTTCACTGATGGAATATCAACATATGTTATGAATACTGATGAAATTCATATTCTCTCATAATGTAGGAGTGCATTTTTCCCATCCCATTGTCAGGTGCCTCCGACTCCAGCTCAGGACCAGCACATTTGCCTTCTCTGCCATTCATTACAGCCTTTCCCTCTCCTAATGCCTTCAATTATATGCAGCCCTTGTTTCAAAATGGAATCCCAATATTTTCAGGCTCTTTTTAAAGGGCATTTTAATAATGCTCAGGTTGTGTATAGAACCGTTAAAGGTAAAAACAAAGCAAATGAGGTTTTAGATAAGATTATCATATTTTCAAAGACTCTCAGGAGATCGGGATGCTGAATTGCCCTTAGTTACAATGCAAATTGAACATCCAAATTCCTTCTGTGAGACCAAAAATATTTTACTCATGTACAAAAGAAAAAGACTTGAAATTAAAGATGACCTCCTTCATTACCTGCAGTATCTTTTGTATCTTGGCATTCTAAGACATTTTCAAACCTTGTGTCATCAGTGCATCACCAAATATATTTCCTCTGCAGCTTCTGAGACACAACAAATTGGAGTTAAAAACCCCTGTGACACTCAAATAGGAATCACTTGAATTTCTGGGTGTGCTTCTGAATTACAAAATTACCTATGCATATTAATTTCATTTAATTTATTTCATTTTTATGATGAAAAGGCACTTGATTTGGCAATATTTCAGTTTACATTATAATGATTTCTCAATAAATCTACACTAAATTTGGTTTTCTGCTATATTCAAACATTTTTAGACTCAGCAGAATTGTACTGAAACTGAACCGCATTCTAGTTTTCAGATGGTTTTAATATTGTAAATTTACTATTTTTCAAAAGGTGTGGAAAGAAGATTGGAAATGGAATTAAACCAAATTTGGAATAGATTAAAAAATGCTCTATACTGCTTTTGATCCCGTGTTGACATTTCCAGCAGGTGGTCCCTTTTTTCCTCTATGTCCTCCCACAGTACCTTCTGAAAGATAATCCCACACAAGTTATATCCTTGGGAGTGGAAATTCACCTCTTCTATCAGAGTTTTAGCTAGCTACTCCAGGAGCTGGGAGTTTGATTTTTTGACAAAATAACCAGTCCTAGTTCAATATTTACCAAAATTGAGGGCAGTGCTGCCTTAAGTTTGAGAGCTGGGAACTTTCCTTCGTTCCCTGGTGATGAGGATCCCAGATTGGAGAGTGAGGAGCAGTCTGAGTCTCACACACAGGGAGCATCACTGGGACTGGATTCTGAGACAGTCACTGAGAACTCTGACACTCAGGCACCAGCTCCTGAACCACTCCATTTTCCTGCGTGGTGTAAAGCAAGAGCTTCTCCCCTGCACAGCCCGGGGGCTGGGAGAAAGGAATCAAAGGAATAAGGGATGATGAGAAGCTCCAACAGGTTCCAGCCTGGTTCCCTCACCTGCAGAAGAGCTCTGGGAGCTGCAGCCAGACCACAGTGCAGCCCCTTTGCAGCTTTCCCAGTCACCAAGATATTTTTCAATTTTTACTGTTTTAAAAAAGTTTGAATTTAAATTTAAATGTTTTAATTTTTTTTAATTTACCATTTTAGAAGGAACTGCACCTTGACATGCACACACAAAAGGAGTATCCCAACCTCTCAGCAAGCAGAGGACCCTCTGCCCATCTATGCATTTAAGGGCAGAACACTACAGGTTTCCATAAACCCAGTCTGTGTGTTTCCAAGTGGAGATAAGTACATTAAATGTCAGGCTTACTCTTTCCTCCCACTCACAGAAAACCTCTTTCTCCCTTTTTGCTGTCTATTATCCCCATTATGACCTTTTATTATACAAAGGTTCTTGAGGATTATTTTTTTTTTCTATACCCACATGACCAGCTGTAGAAAGAATATTTTCATGATCTCTCAATAGGACATGTGGGTGCTATAAAAATAAATGTTCTGTGGTTATGAGAAAGTTCAAATTATTGTTGGCTTTTTAGATAATTTTTTTTAACAATTTTATTAGTATCATCTCTAGTTTTAGCACTGAGTTGAAAGCTATTCCTGCGGTGCATCCGCAAAGCCTCATCAATTTTGACAGTATGGCTATGCAAATATTCTCCCTTCAAGTACCTTAATGAATAATTAATATTGTGCTTAGAGATCTGCCTGAAAGCACCAATCAGAGGGTCCAAATAAATTGGACTGGTATTGAAGAAATTGTTCCCCATGCTCGTCAGAAAGATTACTGTTTCTTTTAGAGAATAGCTTTAACAATATGAAATAAAGCCCTTTTGGAATAACCTGCTGATATCTGCATGAATAATCAGAGCAGCTATAAGTTATCTGTCATGGTGCTGGCTGGCATTCAAAGCCATCTGCTGGAAAGGTATTGTTTTGTAATGACAGAAATCAAACTGATTTGGGGAAAGTAACAATCTCTTTTTGTCTTACTTTTCCTTCATCTTTGAAATAGATACTTCCAGCACATCAGCTTGAAATTAAAAACAAGTGACAAAAGGCATTATTTTACTGCAGGAAGGACAGAAGGTAACCTGCCAGAAGTTGTCTTACATCAAAATAACTTTGGATTTGCCGGAAGAATATTAGCTCTCTGTGTTTATGCCCTTCAACAACTTGGGTTTCAGCACAGCTCATGAATTACACACTTTATAAAACTGACACGTGTTGGGCATCCTGGTTCTGTGGCTGTGTTTCCATGCTAAACACAGCTCTGGCTGGAAAAGGAAACATTGATGGGAGCATGGAAGGGAGAACTGGCACCAAAAGACATGGAGGTGTTTTCTCTTTCCTTAACAATGAAGGAAATAAGCAGGTACAATTACCCACACTGAGGAGTAACTCACTCCTACCTAAAGACAATGAAACCTTTATACAACCTCTTATTTTTTTGTTAAATACTGAAACAAATTTTACATAATTTCAGATAAATCCTGTCATTATGAGGCTGTGGCAATTTTTCTAAGTTTGTGTGTGCAATCAATCGTAGAACATTTCAAAAGCAAAAAAGAGCATTTATCACTCACTGATTAAAGGCGGGATTTTTTTATTCTTGTGGAAGGTGACCGGTGAAAAAATGTCAGGTTTGACATCCTCCCTCCCCAGTGTAAAAGGTCACCAGCCTGAAAAGACATTTAATACTTCATTTCATGCTGTACATAAGCCTGTTGCCTTCAAAAATTAGCACTTTTTTGCTCACTGTGTGTTACTATTTATTTGGATACTGGGAATTCCTGATTCAGATCCCCTGTACTTGCTTTCTAAGTTTCTAATGTAGGAAAGGCTCTCTCAGAAGAGGTGTTAAAACAACACCCAAAGCATTTTAGGGCACATGGGAGCATGGAGACTGAGCCCTTTCTGAGAAACACTGGAAACATTTAAGGAAACCAAGCTGGGATCCATGTATAGATACTGGGAATTCCTGATTCAGATCCCATGTACTTGCCTTCTAAGTTCCCAGTGCAGGAAGGGCTCCCTGTTCAGAAGAGGTGTTAAAACAACACCCAAAGCACTTTAGGGCACCTGGGAGCATGGAGACCGTGCCCTTTCTGAGAAACATTTAAGCGAACCAAGCTGGGATCCATGTATGTGGATGGAATCTGCACCCATGAAGCTGTTCCAAACCCGTGGCAGTCCCAGCCCACTGCACTGGGTTTATAAAGCAGAGATGACAGCACCTGAGCAGAACCAGCAGAGTCACACTGGGGTGGGACCCTCCCTCAGTGCCATGGATTGCCCATGGATTCAGCCCTGGTGTAACTGCATCCCCTGCATTTCCCACAGCACAAACCAGGAGCTGCTGCTCTGTCTCAGTGTCTGTCTGCACAACACTTCCAACTCAGGCATCCAAACAGAGGGTAAAAAACCAAACAACAGAAGTGAAACTTAAACCGGCACTTTTAAGGTATAAAATAATTGCTTTTCCCACCTTGGTTTGCTTTTCTGTAACCCCTGCAGGAGCAGCAGATGAGTGTGTCAGATGATGGATGGGCTCTGCTTACCCCCTGTGTTTGCTGCACCACATCCCCACCACAGCAGCTGCACTGGAAAACTGCCCTTTTCCATTGTGGGAAAGAACTTCCAAGCCCCAGCTGAAAAACTGAGCTGGGTTCTGAGGCAGCTTTGCTCCTGTATGTAAGGGATTGCAGACTGGGAGACAGGGACTGAATCATCCCTAAGGAACTGTAAGCAAAATAGATTATAAGCAAAAAACACTGTCCCTCTGCTCACAGCTATATTTTCCTTAGGGAGCACTCAGGACATCCATTTCCCCTGGAAACTCTCAGAAGGAGCCACAAGTCTCAACTGGGTAACTAAGGAATTGTAAAGACATATATATGGTATTTAACCTTCTTTTAGTATGTTCCTTTTGACTGTTCTATGATTATGTCTGTACAGGTCATTAAGAAAGGACCCAAGGCTTCGGATGCTGTTAGAACACCCGTGAGAACATGAGATAATCATAAAAGCACACAGAGTTTAAAGGCAGCATTGCAATCACCAAAGTTCTCACAAGTGTCTGAGGACCCAATATCTGGCAGAGTTGAGTTTATGTCTAAAGAGACACTTGGTCTCAAATCAAAGTTTTCAGAGTATTTAAGAGGCAAGAAGATGTCAGCTAAAAGAATTAAGAGCATGCTTACTGGACCTAGCTTACTGGAAATTACAGATAAATGCAAAGCCGTAGCTAATATATAAATTGGGTAGACATTAAAAAAAAAAAAAAGTTGGAAAATTAGAAGCAGATTTAACTTTGCCTATTAACAGATCTCTGGTAATATGCCCAATGCAGAAATTTAGATTATAAGCAAAAAAGTTAGAAACAAACCCATGATAATCAGAACATTTTACCTTCTTTTACACCTAACATCAGTGGGAGTTACTGGCAAGAATGAACTGAAAACCAGTGAAAATAAATTAATATAAGGAGGAATAGCCCTGATTTTGACTGTTTTCAATAGTTACTGCCATGCCTAGAGTTCACTGAATCATTTTGGCACTTTCTAGTCCTAACAAAACTTCAGAATCAATTTAGATTATAAAATGTAAAACAACCTTGATTTATGCATTCTCATCCATAATCATCACTGAAAAATGTAAATATTTTGTTGATGGCTGTCTATGTTGTTGATCAGATAAGACACTGAAAATGACATCTTATTTTCACTGTCAGATAGACGTATCCTGGCAAGGGAAGCAAATAAATTGTTTTCACCTCAATGAAGTGTGACAAGAAAAACACAAAGGGGAACAAAAGTATGCAGGCATTAGTTTTCTGAAATAACTATTAAATGAATTTTTTAAGGCTAAGTTTTCACGTCTGAGGAACCATACCAAGAAGATTTATATGAGATTAATACACTACACTGGTACAAGAATAAAATATCATTCCAGGTTCAAAAGCAAAATTGCAACCACTTCACAGTACAAGAGGCAGCAGGGGCACCCCTGCCTGGTTCTGGGGCTTGCATCCAAGGGACATGCAAATCCATCTGATGGAGTTTGTGAGGAAAAGCAGCTCTGCATGAGACTAACAGGTTCAGTAACAGAGCAACGCTTGCTCCTGACAAGGAATCAAAGCCAGGCAAGCTGAAAGCATCTTGCTCAATTTCATTCTCAGGCACACCTTGCCCCTTCACAGCTCGGCCTCCATGCAAACAAACATGGCTTTAGAAAAAAGGAGTGCACTCAAATTTAGTGAAACACAGCCTAAAATTTTTGCTTTGACTAAAATTAAAAGTCCAGTTTGCTTACTACAGGAGCTTTTTAAAATCCAGTTTTTTCACTCCTCACCTCCTTTAATTCAGGTCATAATATGGAAGAAATAGAGCAAATCGAGTCATTCTGAAAATGTCCAGTTGTGGGAATTAACAGCAGGTCAGCAAGCCTGTCTGATTCTGACATCAGCCTCAATCCGTTTCTACCCATGAGAAACTTAGTGTCAACAGAAGCAAGAAATCCAAAACAACGGAGGAGAGAAACAGCAACAAGGCTGCACCTGGTGTTTCTCTGGATGCTGAGAATGCCTAGGCTATAGATGACCAATAATAGTATGTTGTAGTTTAATAGTGGCCAATGGATCCATTGTAGTAGTTAATCAACCAATGAATAGGTAACATGAATGATAAACATGCAAAAGTGTATAAAAACCCTGGCTATTTGGAATAAACAGCCTTTTGCCTGAAGTTGTCTGTGAAGTTTATGTGTGTCGTGTCCACCTCAACAGAGACATCCGATGAGTTTTGCAAAATTACAGAAGGCAAACATTTTTTAACACGACAAAAAATCCCCAAACCCCTTTTCCTGTCAAGCCCCAGGTGAAGACTGGCACCAGGGCACTGTTAATCCAGGCTGTTCCCATGAACAGTGTGTGGCACAGCAGGACTGCACACCTTGATCCTATCCCATCAACAGTGCAGGACTGCACACCCTGATCCTATCCCATGAACATAGCAGGACTGCACACCCTGATCCCATCCCATGAACAGTGCAGGACTGCACACCCTGATCCTATCCCATCAACAGTGCAGGACTGCACACCCTGATCCTATCCATGCACCCCAACATCCCAGTGCTCCCCCAGCCCAGGCCAGGCTGCACTGCTCCAGCTCCTCAAGCACAGCCCCAGCCAGGGCTGAGATCCAGCCTCACTGCCCCCTCCAGTGCCCCCCTTTGTGCCTCCCCTCCTGCAGCTCCTGCTCTCCTTTCCCAGCCCCTGCAGTGAGGAGCTGCTCACACACTTATCCAGCCCCCTGCTTGCCCTCCAAGGCTGGCACAGGGCTGTGTGCAGGCAGGAGAGCTGCTGAACCCCTGATCCTCTCTCACACTTATCCAACTCCCTGCTTGCCCTCCAAGGCTGGCACAGGGCTGTGTGCAGGCAGGAGAGCTGCTGAACCCATGATTCTCTCTCACACTTACCCAACCTCCTGCTTGCCCTCCGAGGCTGGCACAGGGCTGTGTGCAGGCAGGAGAGCTGCTGAACCCATGATTCTCTCAAGTGTTTGCACTGTTGGCACAAAGTGCCCTGTTAAATGTCCCCCATCACCACACCCTGTCCCTCTGCTCAGTTCCAGTTTCCTCAGGGAGCACTCAGGACATCCATTTCCCCCAGAAACTCTGAGAAGGAGCCACAAGTCTCAGCTGGGTAACTAAAGCCACACGTGGCTATGACCAGTGAACTCTGCAGCTGTGAAAAACATTGTGTGAAAGGTGCTCTTCTGAAAGACAGCAAAGAGATTTTTCTTATTTATTTATTGGCCAATTATGCTGGCTTTGAACCTTTTGGTGAAGATGGTTTATCTTTGCTTATCCTATCACAGAAATTTATTTAGTTATTTCAAAATCAATTTATTCACATCAAGCCAGCAGGAGCTGAGAATGCAGCCCTGACCTCCAGTGCAACCCTGGAGGTATGAGTGAGATCCCAAAAGATTATGTCAGTGCACTGCCTTCTCACAGTAAACAAAAAGCAATATATCTTAGAGAAGAAAAAATGAAATAAAAAAGCCAAAACCCAGAAGCACTAGAAAACTACATCCCCAAACCCCGGGTGGGAATTGTTTGTTAAGAGTTCCTGTCTAGTTGATATCTGGCTTCATTGAAATGTCTCTACCTGTACATGCCAAGTGTGTGTGTGAAACTCTCTGAATATGAAAGATCCTAATTTTGAATGACACTCATCATACTCTACCTCTGCACAGAATGTGCAGCATCTTCTGGAAGAGCAGCTTAACAATATCAGTGCAATTATAAATTTCTGTGCAGTGCAACTAAGGTTATTTTGCATCACATTAATTTATTTTTTAATGTGTTTTGCTCCTTTCCTTCCTCTGCAGACATAGATCACATTCTAGTTATTTTCTGCAAAGGGTTCATTATACTGTGCTTAATAACTCAGAGAACCTGACATTTTAGTAGCAAACATCTCTAATTCTTAAGCACGGGATAAATGAATAAATGCATTTACCAGTACAAGCAGTCCTGCAAAAGAAGTCAAAATGCAAAGCACTGACCTGCACTTGAATGCATTTTCCCCTTCCTCTCTCCCATTGTGCCTTTGCTCTCTACACGGCACAAAAGCAGAGGCAGGAACCACTGCTGGGTTTCCAACACCCACATTTCCCAGCTCGGGGGTACAAATCTGCACACTGAAATCAGAACTACTCTGACCACTTGCACTACAAAACACACACAGAAAATTATCCCAATCCACCACAGCAGCACAAGAGTTTTCAGAGACACATGAAACTCAGGTCCAGGAAAGTAATTCTTAAAACCACCTTATGCTTATACAGTTAATTTGATTTTAAAAGACAAATGGATGGAGCACGCAGTTAATTTTTCCTCAAAACATGCAAATCTTGACCACCTTTGTCAACAAACACTTCACAGGTCATCAAAAATCAAGCTGGGACTCCCAAGCAAGGTGGAATTTGAACAGTCAGAGTTCTAAAGTTTTAAACCCACAGTCCCCACTGTCCCTATGAATGCTTTTGCCTCTGGGTCCAGGCTACTCGGGGTTCCTTACTCCTAATTTTTCACATGAAACTTTCCTACTAAGGAGAACACTTCCAAAAAGCCTTGAGGAAGAAAAACAGTGCTACACAGGAAGTACTATGAATCTCAAGGTTTTCTGAGTGCATATCACAACAAGTGCTGTTCAGGATGCAGCTGATATTGTATCATGTTACTGTTTTACAAGAGAAGCTGAAAGTTGATTGGCTAAAGGAGAAAACCCCCACAGCATTATTTTTAGTGTCAATTCCACAGAGATACCTTTTTTATCTTCACCATTCTTTTTCCACATGGAACAAAGTTCCTGATCTCTAGCAGTTTTTCCCATCCTTTAATGATCTTTTAACTATTTTTAACAAAAAACCCCCAAAACCCAACAAAACAGGACAGAAGTACATCCTATCTAGCTGTTCAGCCAAGGGCATGTTCTACACCCAAATGTGCTTCTGTAGAGGCATTGCTGTCCAGAGACAAATAGTTCCAGCTCCTACTCCTTCAAAAGTACAGTGGGAGAGGCAGAGAATGGCCAGAACTCTTTCTGAGGTTAATTCCATGGGATCTGGGCCATCCATTGGCTCACCCAAGGTGGATGATGACTGTGCCATGCTCAGAAGATTGTCCTTCTGTCACACTGTGCTGTGCTTCCCTAATGTGGGAATCGGAAGAGTAGAAAGCCCCACAAGCACTAATGAGTTTAATTTACAGCCTTAAAAGAGCTTGGGTTGATGTAATGATAAAGGTATACAGATAATAAGTAGGAAAATTATAAACCTATGTTTCTATAGTTATAAGTAAGAAAACATATTGGGTGATATGGTGAAGGGTTTTTAGTATGATAATATGATTTTATAGTTCAAGTTAAGAATTTAGATGTTATAATAGAAGTATCTGTGTGTACATGAGCTAACAAGTTATTGGTCAAGGAACAGACACGATGCAGTAAAAAGTACTAAAGGTGATAAGTTATAAAATCAAAACAAAGTTTTGTGTTAATTGTCTATTAGACTAAAAAGTTATAAATTGCCATGGAACTCTGAAACTCGTGACTTTCTTTGGTTCTGGCTCCTTGCTGTTAAACCTGTAACTCCTGAGACTGATGCCTCGTTTGATTTTTTAAGCAATAAGTCGCAAATAACAGAGTTGGTCCTGTCTCTTGGATAAAGCTCTGACACCCTAAGGCTGCTTCAGGGTACCTGTGAGCAGCTCACTGCAGCTCTTCCTGAGCTGGTGAAAAGAGCACACGTGAACAAGACAACACTCACCATTTCCCGTGCTTGGGAGCCACATGGAATGATCACAGGAGTTCCTTTTGCTGCAAAGAACAATGTCTTTGTACAAACTCCCTGGTACCCTCACCCGCTGTTTCTCCTACCTCAGCTTTTCCTTCTCCCAGCTGCGTCCCTGGTGGGTGTGAGGTGACTGAGTGGGCAGATGGGCTGGAAGTTCACACTGGAACATGCAGCAAAGGACAGTCCATGGGCTTGCACTGCTTCAGTTACCAGGATCTGCAGAGATGTCAAAGACATGTTATTCCCCATTTGGCAATATGCTTTGATTGCTAATTAATGCAAACAGCTTGTTGTCTACAGTAATACACAATTACTTCTCAGTGACCAAATGGCTCACAACGATTTCAACAAGCAGTTCAGGAGCCAAAAGCATTCCATAAATAAGATGCTGACACTAAGCTTGTGTACTTTTATTTAAAGACACAGTGTCACAGCCATCTGGAAAACCATTTATTTAATAACATCCAGCAATGTAGGACTTGCCACCTGTTAACTGGAAAATTATCAGCAGAACAGGTAGCCAAGGGCACGACTGGATCCAGCAGTCAGGGCTAGGGAGGGAGAAAGAGACAGTGACTGACTTGTAATGGCTCCTTTTTTGCATCACTCAGTTTTGAAAAGACAGAAAAATTTCTAGGGAAGACCATCATGGAGCAAATCCAAACACCAGAAAGCTATTTTCCTGTCACAGGAAGGAACAGAGCTCTTTCCATCTTTCTTGAAGAAAGCAGAAGAGTCTTTGGTTAGAGTGTACCAAAGTAAATGTGCTTTCATAGTGGCAGTGTTCAATTGCATCCGTTGCACAACACAGAGCAAAACTCCTGCAATTTCTGTCCTTTCACGTTCCATCTGTGAGCGAGGCAATCTGAGGTGCTGCTGACACGCAGGAGTTCAGTTCTGAATCCCTAATCCAAATAATGTCATGGAGAGTTTCAAAGATGCAGCTGCCTGCAATGGTTTGAAACGCAAACAGGATGTACAAACACTGATTTTCGGGGCTCGGGCATGCCCAAATCTCTATCACACACACAGATGGAGCTTAAAAGTACTGCTCATCACCGGGGAAGATGACAGCACTGCATCCTACAAAGGAGCCAATCTTCTAGTCCTAACCTGACTCCTTGCCTGCTTCTCTCTACAGCCATCAATGCTTGCTCTATTTCCCATTAGCAGCCAAGTCTGAGCCCCGTTTTTCACCCGTTACTGATGCTTTCATCAATACCTCCCTTCTACTGCAAGTACTACATTTCCAGTCACCTTGACAGTGGAGCTGAGCGCTTTTTCCTAGTCTACCCACCACTCTTTTGTTAAAAGCATTATTCCTTCTCTTGCTGTGTCTCATTTAAACATTCAAACTGACAGTCTATTAGGTGTTCTGGTGGCAGCTTCTTAGGAGATTGAGGCCTTTTGTGTGTCAGCCCCCTGACACACAATCTACATTTAGCAGGGAGGTGGCAGGCACAAAGAATATCTTTTTAAATTAGAGAGCAAGGCAGAGATTTGCAGAGAGTAAGAGAAACTGTTCTGAAAACATGGCTCCTCTGGAAAGGGGGTTGGAGGGCAGGGCAGCTATTTGTGAATTGCCCACACAACCACCACATCAGGCAGTTCAAGAGGTGACACATCTGACGTGGAGGAGCTGGAACTTTAATGTCCTTCTCACGTCTGAGGCCATGAGCATTGTGATGGGGGTCCCTGTCCCTTCCCTGTGCTGCCAGCTCTGCTGCTGCAGGGAGCAGAAATCAGAAACATCCCTGACGTTATCAAAAGCGGGAGGAGAAAAAGTGGGAATAGTAGGAAATTGGTTCCTAGTTTGATAATGTGGCTGGTTCACACAGCCACTTCTGCAGGGAACAGACACGGCACAGATGGAGACTCTGCTGAAGGAGTTCCCACTTATTTATATTAACAGTACAGAACACAAACAACCCTCACAATAAGAATAATGACGCCAGCATTTCCATAAAACTTATTCTTCTTGAGGGCAATAATTTCTTGAACTTTCCAGATTTATGACCGTTGTTATTATTACCTTTTAACAGCATCCAACCACATCTATTTATCTTTGTCCATATATTATCAAAAAGTCATCCTTCAGCCATTTCTATTAATAGCTTTGAGCACCTAAATAAAGCAATTTAAAAAGTCAGTTAAATGTATCCTTTACCTAGTTCAGATGTCATACATCCACATGAAGCCCAGATGCTGGAAGTGATGTATGAAATTCATAGTTCCACTCCTGTAACAGATGCCACAGAAGCCAATCTCTCCCTATAAAGGAAGAAAGAGCACTGATTAAAATAAAATATTAAAAAAAAAATCAAAAAGAACTTTAAGTGCCAAGCTCAGTCTACTTCAGTCTCAGAATACTATTGGAAATTAGGTGCTAATGATTCTATCTCAGAACGCAAATGACATTTTGTAACTTGCACTGGAATTCATGCTAATATTTACTGTTGCTAGTATTTACTCTTAAGAAGCAGATTCTCACAAAATAAATTATGGGGAAAGGGAAAAGGCTGTCACTTTCATTCTGTAGGTACAAAGAAGGAAATCATGCTTTGGGGTTGCCCCTTCCCTTCACCCCTCCTTCCCCCCTCTCAGTGGGAATGGGGATCACTGAGGGATTTAGGGCAGAAACCTTCTGCTTTCTCCCCTCCCTCTCTCCTTGGATTTTGCCCTCTATGTTCTTTCCTCAGATGCTAAATGGCTATTTTTCTGTTCAAGGCATTTTTTTTCTACTGCTGAAGATTCATACTGACAGCTCTTCTCTTGTCTAAAATAAGTTATTCTGTCTTCTTTTCTGGGTAACTGTAAGGTGCACACATACAAGTATCTATTTATCTTCCACACTGAATTTAGTGCCATTTCAGTTCCAATACAGTTATTTTTTTCTTAACAAAAAAAAAATCAGTTCTAAGTTTTATACAGGCCCTTACTAGTCCCAAAATTCATCCGAATACTACAATTAAACAATGGATTTGTTTTTGATATGATTTCTCAAGAAGTATCAAAGTCTCACATCAACATAAAGCCATAGATCAGCACCAACTTTAAAACATATATATTAAAGTATATATGTATGATATATGTATATATATCTGCAGTTAAGGATTTTCCAAAAGGGATTCAGGACTAACCAAGAGATTAAAATCAAACTCAACCGATTTGAAGAGCTGAGCTTTGATGATCCCCGTGGGTCGCCTCCAAGTCAGAATATTCTAAGAATATATTCCAGTTCCTTTATTTACCTGCTCTCACAAACCATTATTTTTATTGAAAGTTTCTATGCATTTCTATGGAAGTTGTTCATATCTGTGACTGCCAACAATGTAAGAGCTTGTTATCAGTTACAGCCCATTTTATAAAATTCTAATTTCACTGATTACCTTGCCCATTCATCTTGCCTCTCTGTTAAATTCTCTACCATTTTCAGTGCCATGTCTTCAATCTCCAACCAAAACATGACCAAAAAATGTGCTGAATTTGTTCAATTTCTTCACAGATATATCAAAAACCACTAAGTGAATCTCTCCCCTTAACTCTGCACTACTGGCAAATGAAGGGATATTGCACACTCAAGAAACACTCAATTATTTGAGCTATGAGTCACAGCTATGTTATATTAATAATCTTAATAGGCACTTTAATTTCTTTCAATCCAGATTTTCCTCTAAATACTTCCCTTTCTTGACGCTTTTAATAACCACTCATATATTATAATATCCCTACTTTCTGCTGAGCTTGCCATTTCTAGTTACTCTCACGTGGAACGGGTGAAAGTTATGAAAAATAATTTATTATGAGATAAAAGTAATTGTGTAATCAGCATTAAATAAGTTATTCCAGGATTATTTTTCAACTCCTTCCATGGCTCTATATTTTATTATAATTTAGTCTGTTTCAGAAAAAAAGAATCAGTGCTGTCAGGAAACAATCAAAAACAGACTGCAAAATCTGATTTGAACAAATGTGTGAGTTTTACCTCTCCTTAGATTCATTCATTTCAATAATTAATATTGATGTAATTGTTGAAAGCATTACAGTTTCTTGTCTTTAAATCTGTAAGCATTTAAGGCTTTAAAAATTTTAGCTCCATTGCTACGTTGAGAAAAACTTATTGTTATGTGCATTAAAAAAACCACACTACTTAAATTCCAGCATCCTGCACATTTCATCAAAAAAGCCAGCACTGTACATTTTTCTGCTGGAAGGTGACTGCATTAATGGCTCCAGCCAATACTGAAAATTCTGAGATCAGTAGTCAGCAGACAATATAAAACGAGATAGTACAATTTTAAAGACTTTCAGTAAAACTGAATTATTCCAAAAAGCCTTGAATTATTTTCCAGACAGATATGCTACTAAAACCAGGCCTAAAGCTCTTTGCACAGCCAAAAGCCAGGACTTGTATTATGCAACACCTCCGTTATCTGTAATGTGGATCATGCTGAGCCATTCATCCAGGAATATCCTTTGCCTCCTTTAGGGTAAGAGGTAATTTAACCTCAGCACTAGCTCATTTCTCCCAAGATTGCCAGTCTTGTGAGAAATTACAAGATTAGCTTTACGATGAGAACAAATGTGCATTAGACAGTGAAATTTAACCCTACCTTCACCCTAGGGCTGATGTACAACACTGAAGGAACAGTTTTTCTCTTAAGCTATTGCAGTTTGATAAGGTGAAACATCTTAGTTGCCATTAAATGGTAAAATATCAGTATTTTACATTCAGCAGTGGGAGCTTAAATACCTTATTGACAATCTTTTATTCCCTTAATATACTATTTCATTAAAATGGCCAAAATCACTATGCAGAAATGCAGGAATACACTCTGGGAGCCAACCTGAGTCACTCAATACCCTTCAGTACCAGTGGGTTATTTCCAATCTCATCTCATACTGGATCTCTCTCTAAATCACCTTTGGAGACCAGAGTTGTTCATCCATTTGGGGAGGACAAAGCAGTGCCATACACAAAAGAATTAGTGCAGATAGTGAGAGTTTGGGATCTCTACACAAACAGGGGGAGGGGGAAATTACTCAACTAAGTTCAAGGGTTTTTCTAACCCCAGAGACTTCAGGGGTGAACAAGTTTAGAATCCCCACCCAAGTCTACTTCAGACTTCAATGGGTTTTTTTCCATCACACTTGAGCTGAGCAGCCTTTCACTCAGAAATGAAAGAACACTTCAATATGAGAAACTAGCACTGAATTCAGGGAAATGGGATGATTGAAGTGAATGAATGAAATCAGAGACACAGATTTATTCTCTGTTTGTTCAAGCTAAATGCAGCTCAGTCCCAAGTCATTTGATGGGATTTGTTCAAGGAGTGATTACATCCCAGCTAATTAGAAATAAAAACCACAACATACCAAATTTAACTCATCCTTTTAACTAGGTCAGCAGAGAAAAGGTAAGCAGCCCAAATGCCACACGAAACAATGTGAGGAAAGCAATAAGGAGTTTAGAAGTCAGAGGGTATCTTTTCTGTGTATAAATAAACAAAAGATCAAAAACCTGACCTATTATTTTCTGATTCACAGTATTATTCAACACCTGGAATTTGACCTTATGCTAGTTGAATATGAAACAATAATTTCAGAAACTGTAATTCTTCTCATTTCATAAACACTAGAGTTACTTGAATTTTTATTTTTGTCCTATTAATGGTTTCCATCCCATTGGCAAAGAACATTCCCAGACTTTTTGGCCCTACAGAAAACCTCGAGATTTCTGCAGATTTCTGACAGAAAGCAATCAGCATTGAGACAGAATCTCAACGCCTCTCATACACTTCCAAAAAAATTGTTTTACTTTGATCAATTGGTGTTTGATAACAAAAGCATGTCTTGTCGCAAAATCCCAAATCAGAAAGGGATCAAGCATTTGTAATACTTCCTTTATAAATCAGATGTGTATTTTAAAACAGAACCCCCCCTAATTTGGCAGGGCTGTCACTAATGTCACATTACAGCACACATGATGCCAGCTTGGTGATAACAGAGGAGGCAAGTGCACTTTAAAAACAAGACAGATCAGCTTCAGACAGGCAGCACAGAACAAAGGAAATCTGCCCAGCAGTCACCAGGAATTGTTTTAATGTGCAGAGACTGTTTTAAGTTAATAACACACTTTTCTGCATCACTCCTGTTCTATTCAGTCTTGTGCTCCTCTAACATCCCCTGCTTGCCACATCAGCCTCATGGCTGGAAACCTTCTTATACACCAAAATCGATACTGAAAAATCCCCGTTTACCTCCACCCCCCAAAACCTGCACACCTGCTTTCTCTTGGCTTCCATCTTCCCTCAGTGCTGACATCCAGAAACCATTTCTTTCCTCTTTATCCCTTTTTTTTGGCTCAGTTACTGACGCACACTCTAATACCTCTTACCTGACTTCTTTATTTCTGACCACCTCAATTACCATAGCACATCCCACACTGCTCCTTCGCTCTGTCCAGATCCAAAAGATCAATTTTACTGACCACTATTTCCATGTTTCATTGATGCTGACATCGTCCAGTGGTGCAATACCAGAATTGATGGGCAAGGCTAACTGGGGTTATGGATGAACTATGAAAAATCTGACCAGAAGAACATTACAACCAATATATGGAATTAAAGTATTTCTTCAGTTTGCTTGGTCAGTTCAGAATTTATCATCATCATCTTCTAAAGCTTTGACACTTTTAAAATCAGTAATTTCCTGAATGGGGAAGAGGGACGTGGTGGTGGTGAAAAGCTGAACTGATAACTACATGGTTTTATATTCTTGATAGAATAGAAACCTGGCATGTTTTATTTCTTCAATTTGCAACCAAATCAAACTAATCATAATGCCTGATTAATAATAATTTAAAAAAAAAAAGAAAAGAAAACCAGAAAGAAAACCCCCACAAATGAACTCCCCTCCCACAAATAATAAAATACACAGGAAAATAATTATTGCACACCTGCTGCTCATTTCAAAAGCACAATATCCCCTTTTGCACAAACTTTGCATTGGTGCTGGACACAGCTGCTGAGGGTAAAGTGCCCAGGACTGGCACCACAGCCACGAAATGATGGTGGTCTCATTCTCTCTGGAATTTGGAAGAAACTATAGCAGCTACCTGGCTCCCTTCTCAAAACAATCTTGTTTGGACATGACTTGTTCCACTTCAATTTTAACCTTTTTTAATCATCCTTTCCTTGGGTTTACCTAAAATGTTATCTAATGGTGAGATTAACCATAGGGATGTGCTAATTCACCTTTAAAATACCTCAATGCACCTGTGACTCTGCAAAAAGCTGAGTTATGACTGACATTTTCACATCTGCTCTTGCCAGGACAGAGCTTATTAAAACAAGCTAAAAAAAAAACTTTAAAAGAATTAAGAGTTGAGGCACTCTGGACCAGTTGCAAACCCCTGATCAATTTATAAATAAATCCATACAGTATACCAGCTAAAATTTAAAATTTAGCTATGCTTACAATGTATTTGGGCTTTCCTATTGTGTTCTTGCAACTAAACCTGATTGTTTACACATCTATAGAGATTTTGTTCTTCCAGTTTCTTCTGTTCCAAAGCAAAATACTCATTTCCCCTCTCCCTTTTCTGCCAATGGAGAATTGCCTGTGAGAACTTTCTTTTTCTGTACAAGTCTCTGTGCAGAAAACTGACTCGATTTTGAGAACAAATAATCTTCCTTCATTAGTGGGAAGTGAAAGTTTCTATCCATGAACCTCTCACTCTCCCAAGTGCACAGCAGGGGCTAATAATGAAACAATTAAGCACACAAACAAGCATTAAGCTAACACCTAGTGCTGCAGCCATTCTTTCTCCATCACTATTATATTTCCAAGTAGTCTTAAATCTCTCCTGTAAACAGCAGTGCAATATCTTGGGGGAGTTTTCTTTCAGACTGGAGGAACATTAGAAGGTCAATAGATTTTTTTTCACCAGTTCCTTGGTCTTACAAAGCACACCAGGTATTGTTGCATCAATAGAGGCCCATTCTACTGTCTCTTATTTTGATTTAAATTAACGTGGAATAGTTGGCAATGCACACAAACCCCAATAGTTTACAGAAGTGCTATCTAATCTAAAAATACCAATAGCATTGAGAACTAAGTGTGACTTTATCTTTACTTCTCATTACTATGCTTAAACCCCAGAGTTTAAACAGCACCTCAGATGTCAGGGACAAGGCACTGCACTTATACTTTGTGAGTTAAGGATAGACAGAGAGCTCCAGTGCTACAAAACTGTGCTTCAACCAGTCTAAGCCACATATCTAATACACAATCTTGGAAAATATTACATGTTTAGCAATAAACACCAACTTCCATTTAGAGGATTTTTGTATTTTCCATTTCTGCAGCTACTGCTTGGTTCAGCCTGGGAAATAAAATTAATTGTATGAGAGGAGTGCCTCTCTTCAGTTGCACAGGTAATTAAGTACAAAAGAGAAAAAAAAGCATAACAATTTTTAAGGTATTTTCAACAAATTTTTCCTGATGTGCAACAATCAGCTCTCACTGGAGAGTAATGCTTTGGCATTCCAGAAATAAACGGCAGACAAACAGACAGGAAGCAGAATTTCTTTGTTAGTTGAACAGCTTGAAAACTGGAGGGTGATCCCAGGCAGCTACAGGCAGTGTCTCACCTTTCTACAACCCCTCAGTGCCCAACAAGCTTGAAGCTATTGGAAGATTTGCAGTTCCAGGGACATCACAAGTAATCTTCTCTTATGAGAATCTTCACTGAATGGCAGCACTTATGCTACAAGTGCCACTTTGCAGGCACAGACTTTGCCAGAACAGAGTTATATGAGCATCCCCAGCCCTCCAAGAGGTTATCAAAACCTTTAGAGGGAGAACATTAGAGGAAAGCTGGGGAGCAGACAAGATTTCATTGAGAAGTTCCAGTCCAAAAGGAGGAAAGACTGTTGAAGTGGCTTTTTTCTATTTTTATTTCCTAACGGGGGGAGGGGGGAGGAGAGAGAAAGAGAGAAAATAAACAGCAGAAATGCATCTGTAGTCAAGTAGGAGACACTAAAGTAACGCTGTATTTTGAAATGCAAACAAAACAGGAGCTACAGGGAAACACATCCAGACTCTCTGCTGATGGACAGCAAAGCTCTCACATGACTGCAATTATTACTTCCTTTCTGCAAAATATCCCCCACTGCTGGGACAATCACTGCACTTTTAAACCCAGCAGCACAGATGGAGTTTCTGAAAGATCTCCTAAAGAATAAAGGAAAACATGGAATTGGGAAACTTATGCAGAAAACACTCTCTTGAGAGTAACAGCTTATCTTTACAGACCACTAGAAATACTGAGCAATCACCAAAGACATTAGAAGTTCCTGTGAACTCCCAAGTGCCAGTGGGTCAGATTCCCTCCCGCAGCACAGGGGTGTGCAAAAGCACACACATGGAGGAATTATCCCAGTGAACACCTCTGCCATCAGCCTCCCTCAGGGCTTCAGCTTTCAGTGCATACAGAGGCTCCATCACAACCCTGCTGGCAGACCCTGTCTTGTGGAGGTGAGGAATCAATGAATTTTGCAGCTTCCCAGGCCAAACTCTGCCTCCAGCCCCGGATGGGTGCAACTCCAGCTGCTGGCTGCTCACCACCCTCTGAGATGCACCCTGCAGACCCTCTCCTGCTTGCTGCACGTCCCACATCTCCCTGCACTGCCCAGCTCCCAGCAGGGTGACATTTCGCATTGTGCAGTGCTTCTCCAGAGATTACAACCCATAACTCAACAGTCCTTGATTTAAAGCCAGAGCAACACAGAGGTCAGAATTGTACCTAACTCATGTGTTCTGCATAATAGACACACCAGGCACGTGGCTGGGAGCCAGCAGCTCATAAATTTGAGCACCACCTCTGATGCCTTGGAATTTACAGCAGTTTTGGATGAGTTTTCCTCGTGCAAGCTGGAAAGCTACGCTTAGAACCCAAATAATTTTATTTTTTGGATGATGCTAGACATAGAAATCCGTATTTGTGCTCTGTAATGTGTCATATCTACAGAGCCACACAACAGGCCAGAGGTCCAACAGTACCAGTGAACAGAAGTTTCCAAATAACTTCTAATGAGCCCTTAACATAACAGTCCTTGCCTTACTGTTCCTGCTGAGCTTCCCTGGAAGATAAGGAGGTGTTTGGATACTGAATGAAACTTTCAGTGTTACTGATTTTCATTCTTATTCAATAAATGGTTTTGGTGGTTTGTGATTTTTTTCTTTTTTTTTAATTTTTTTTTATTCTTATTATTTTTGTTGTTGTTGTTGGTTTTGGTTCTCTGGTTGTTGTTGGGTTGGTTTTAGTTCTTAAACAGGGAATCTTTTCTGCAGGTCAGGGTTAGTGGTACTGATTAGTTTTAACCAAACACTAGACCCATTACCTTGGATTCTCAGATTGAATCTCTACATTTACACATGTATTTTCCACCTCTGGTCACTACACTAAGTGAACTGATTTAAGAAAGTGCAGGGGGTTGTCAGTCACTCATTATTTTGTGAAACCAGCTCACATACCCGCTGAATATTGCGTGGCCATGCAAATCAAATAGCATCATTTCACATTTACATTGGCTCACTTTAGTAACCCTCAGCACCGTGCACTCTTCCCCTTTAAACCGTAACTCCATTTCACATTAAAGTTAACACTTCAAAACCAGTTTTCTAATTCACTATGAACACTTCATAATTACATTTTTCTTAAAAGCTGTAATAAACTTTATTTAAGCAAGTGCTTCCCATTTTATTGCCAACCCCAAACATTGTTCATTTGCAAGCACAAAGTGTCCTCTTGACACGATAATGAAAGTGCATTCATACATGTCAGCTGGAGCAATTATGTACTTCAGATTTATATGCAACAAGTATCATTCAGTCTTTTCTGCTGACACTTTCAAACACGACATGCATATTAAAATTATCACCTACAGTGAACGTGGTGCACTTCAGCTGCAGCTTTGCCAAATGCCCCAAAAATGTGGGCAACAGGACAGAGAATAGGCAAAATCATTTTATAAACAGGCCAGCTAATTCCGTAACGCATTCAGATGAATTTACTGTTGTTCAATTACCTCTGCAGTATCTAATGCAGGAAAAAAAAAAGAAAGCCTCAGGAGAGAGCCCTGGGCTGTGTGAAGGTTGATGAGAGTCTGAAGCAGTCTCAGAGGGCTCAGGGGGTGAGTCCCTGCCCGTTTCCCTGGAGCCAGGCTCCAGCAGTGCCCATTGCAGGGCAGGCTGGGATGGGAGCTGAGAGGTGTCTCTGGAAAGGCAGATCCCATCCCACTGCCTGGAGCACAGAATAATGCTGATTTATTGAAAAGGTTTCCATTGTCACTGGAAGCAAACTTTGAGAATTGCAATTAGGATGGCAGGTGGAAACTAAGAAAAAAATAACACTTAAAATTTAATGCCTAATTTCCTCTATGGGAACTCCAGAGGCACAAGTAATGGTTCATTGGAAACAAGTCATTATGCTAAACATCTAAGGACAGAAATAATCTAAGAGCTCCTGACTTCTTATGAGCTTGTTTACAACAGGATTTGGCTTTGGAATAATTTATAGACTTTAGTGTTGTCTGCAATTACTTCAGTGAGAAAAAAGTTACACCACACATGGACACACACAACTACCCTGCATAAAATAACTGTGCATCTGTCAGAGACTGTACTTCATCTTTCTGGTTCTATACATCCTAATTTTTTTCAAGTATAACAGGGAGGAAGAAGGTGGCAGAATATAAAAGAAAGTCTCCAGTTTTGCTATATTTGCACATCTGTGGGTCAGACATTACGTATGAAATTACACAGATTTGCTAGAACTGCCTTGATGTATGTCACACAAACCAGCTTCAACGAGTTAAACATCTTTATTTGTATTTAATTTGAAAAACAATAAGAACCATTGTTAAATGAGTAGCAGCAGCACATAGAAATTTATATGGAATTAAGGTGCTTTGCCAGGAACTGGCCAAATCTAAACCACATAACTGCACTCTCTCAGTCACTGATGCTGCAGCACAGAACGTGCCTGGCAGCGTTCAGGGCCCCAGCTGCAGGCCCATGGGGAGTTACCCTTTAAAGCAGGAAATGCAAAGGTCCTGTCCCATCTGCAGGCAGAGCACCCCTACCCCAGCAGTGATTTCTGCTGTCTCCACACCCCACACAGGGCTGAACAGGGAAGGGCACTCTCACCACAGAGCTGTGCTGAAGCAGCAGCTCCCTGCACGTGTTCATTTGCTGCAGATCATCTGTAGGTTTGCTATGACACCAACCAGATCTCACTATCACTCTTACAATTCTCAGCTGTCAGCCAGAATCATTCTTTCCAGTTGTTAGATGCACACTCAGATCTGACTTACCCACTGCCTCATCACTATATCCCACGGAAGAAAAGCTTTTAATGGAGTTTTCCAAAATAAGACAAGAAGCAAATCCCAAAAGAAAGGAAAGCTCAGTTTTCATGTACTGTTTTGATTTTCACTTCTGAGTAAATATTTGTAGAACACAGAGCAGCACATCTAAGCACCAAACTCCCCTGTTTATTGATAGGTCAGCTCTATGAGCACAGAGGCACAATGCAAAGTCCCTGGGGCTGCCTTTGAAGTGACCTTAACCTGATACAAAGCTGACATGAATAGAAGAGAGAAAGAATTCTATCTATTTGAGAGCTCAGAACTTGAACACTGTTAAAAAAAAAAAAAAAGGTAACCAAACAAAACACCACAAAACAGCTTGACAGCAGTGCCAAGCTATACTGAGTTATACCTAATGGGTTTGTGATTGGAAGCATTTTTCTCCATGGACATAGATTTTTTCCTAATTTGGTTATTTTCACCATGCTACAGACTCCTGACAGTACTGTCTTTTCAATTACAGTTGTTTTTCAAACATATTCCTTTCCCTGGCCAACTTCCCTGTAGAAGTATAAGTCAGGCTAGTAGGAAATCTTAAGTTTTTGTCAATATATTCTCAAGTCATTTGAAAAATTAAAATTAAATGCATGCTGATTTTTTTTAAAAAAATCATTTATCTGCAGGCATAAAGTAATTTTATTAGATACCCTAATTTAAGTATGCCAGCAAATCTGAGAAGAGCTGTCTTTTCTCCCATACAGATTAACAATTCACACGACCTGAGAAGTCGCAGGCTTTTATAATAAGTGAGATGTGCACTTCAGAACACGTTAGGACCTAAAATTCTCGTTTATAAAATATCTCAGGATGCCCTAGGGCAGTTCATTCTGCTGCTCTGTGGGGTGTGTTTGAGGGCAGGCAGTGGCTGTGGGCAGTGGCAGAGCTGCCCTGCACACCCAGGGTGGGTACAGCGGGTACAGCCAATGGCACAGCAGCAGCAGCAGCAGCTCTGTGGCACTCCCAGGGCACTGGCAGAGGCTCTGCAGGGCTCTCACAGGGCACAGCTGAGCTCCAGGGGCAGCACGAGGCGCCTGAGCACAACCCAGACAACCCCAAGATGTCCAGGCTTTCCCTGAGCTACGGCCACGGGGACATGGAGCACGCTGAGATTCTCAGAAATCCTGCCCAAATATTGTCCAACAGACACCAATCCCACGGCAGCAGAATTTCATGTCAAGAATTTCTCATTCACTGCCCAGGAAAGCTGGCAGTGCAGCAGCCATGCCCAAAGCAGCCCAGGCCTGTTGTCACAACTAACTAACTCAGCATAAGACCATTGAAAACACAGGACAAATAATCCAGACCAAACCTGCTGCAAGAATTCTGCCCCTAATGTAAGAAAAGCCCCTAATAATTACATGTGCCTATGGTAATTACAGTGCCACGTCATAACTGAGCACCAGAGTTTCATTATCATGCAACAATCTAAAGCTAGGAAATGCAGATGAGCTAGAGCAGACTTTCCTTCCTCCAAGAAGCCAAGCTGCAATGGACCATGCACAATAAAATTAGAAGATAATCTAAATATCTAAATATGGAGTCAGTTGTTCAGATCATTAGCAAAAGCTTCAGAGTTCTCTGCTGAGATGGAACAAGTACTGATAATTATTTTGTTATGCAAACTAATTCCCCTGGGTGTCATCTGTCTGTTAAATTAACGTATTTAGGATTTGAACTAAGGCTGTGATGGAAAATAGAAGACAGACTACAAGGAACTGATACTTAACAATAGCATTAATACAACTTAATTCTATTAATCGTGTGAAAGGTTATACAAAGCTTTTCACTCCCACATTCAGAAGGGACCAAACATCCTCACCTCCCCTTAACTCTTTTGTCATCCCTATTTCATTGCAATGTAATTTCTTTACGTTCCATTGACTGGCATGAAAAGCAGGTAAAAGCAGACAGGTCTTTCCAGTAATCCTCTAACATAGAGGGGTTTTTAAGATGATTTTTCCCTGAAGAAATCCACAGCTTTCCTTTCCCCCAGCCTGTTTTCAAAATCCTTTATTCTCAGCTCAGTAAAAGGCAAAGGATCACTGATCAGAGCATAGCTGCTGCAGTTGTGTGAAAGACGCTGATGGTAAAACACGGTTCACTTGTTGAAGTATATTGAGATGGGCCAGCAGGAAATGAGAAACATTCTACCTGTCTGTTCCTTGAATCACTTGGCTTTTCACACAGCTTTCTCCATGGCTTCTTTATTATGTTGTTCTTTTTGCCTTTCTATTCCCCAGTGGAGAGACATTTCTAGGTTCATTTCAGTAATGTCAAAATAATTGAATCAAAACCAAGAACGAAGTATTACAAGAGCTGTGTCTTGACGAATTTATTATTAGAGTAAATGATAAGAGTTCTTAAATTTCCCAATAGAGCCCTCAAGTTCAAAAAGCAAGCAGAAGGCATACAGAAAAACACACACAATAATATTAATGCTGTCTTCACCTTTCCCAAGTGCTCACTCTTATCATATATAAATCTACACAGAAGGGATCAGAGCAGATGCTTATTGTTTTACATTGTTATCAAGTCAATTATTCTACCCTAAAGCCTGGTTTCAACCACTGTAAATCAGAAGTGATTCCACTAAAAGCAATGGGTGCCATGCTCACATAAATCTGGAAAAGGAAGAAGCGAGGCAGGCTCCTGGCCTTGAGAAAGTTCAAGGGGAACATGCCTACGTGGTTCTAAAGTCACATTCTTTTATGTCATTTGCTTTTATAAAAGTTAATGAGAGCCCAACAGCAGATCTTCTGGAAAAAAATAATCATGCAGAACACAATTTAGGCAATAGTCCAAAATACACCGATAAATTGTTGGTGTTACAAATGGCACAAGCAAACTGATTGTGAGCTCCAGTAGCCACAAGGAAACAGAATAATATTTAGGATGTCCCTGTACTTGATTATATTTACTTTATTTACTTTTAAAAGCAATAAAGCCTGGAAAATTCAAGATGGAAAAGGAGATCCCGATTCTCAATTATTTGTTAAAAATAGTAAAAGTCTAAAACAAGATTCCCTCTGAACTTTAAAGTCACACATCAGAAGCTTTGCAGAAATTTCTCTGACATGCTCCTGGTCTGAGACAATACAAGTTTATTGTTACGTCAAATGAATTAGTTACACACAGTTAAAACACACTTTGTCAGTGGTCTAAATTTAGGATATTGGCCTGTAGCAGATTTAGGTTGAAACAAATGTGCTATACAATTTTGCCTTTGCATGAAAATTATGGATGAGGAGGCCAAGACATACATAATTCAAATTCTCTGAGATGTTTTTTAGCTGCCTAGAATAGTATTTCTAAGACAGACTGGAAAACGGTGCTTAGGGGGTTGGCAAAGACATTGTGTTTTGAAACAAATATGCTCACAATATTTAAAATGAATACTTATATTTTATTTCCAAGTTTGAAGAGGAGAGAGAGAAATTTTATTTAGTTATTTAACAATTTTTCTGCGTATTGGCGCATGAATTCAGGAATGCATGGAACTGCATTTCTGTTACCTAATGCATTAGCAAGGGCCATGCACATTTTGGGAGAGTTTATTCGGGGGTGCAGCAGTGCAGCCTGGCTCCTGGGCTTTAGCAGCCTGAACTGCAGCACATCCCAAGGGAAGCTGTGCAGACCAATGGCAGAGTGAAAATTTAAGCCCACACACTTCTGTGGCTTTTTTCCTGAGTTCTGTACAACATCCAGTGCTTTATAGCACATTTTAAAAGAAGAAATGGGAGTAGTAAAAATAAATAAAGGAAAAAATGGGACAAAATGCTGGCCATATTTATGGAAATAGAGCATATGAGTGACAGGAAGTCCTAACAGATTCTGTGTTAAGGGAATGGATTCTGTGATTATGGCAGACTCCAGGCGGTGAGACATTTGAAATTCAGGCACTAGTATGGTGACACCACAAAAAAAAAGATGCATAGTTCTAAAAAATATTCAGAGATACAGTCCCTCTATAAAGAGAAAGAGATTAACATACTAAACACGAGCAAAACAAGATCTGAAATCCAGCCTGCCTGCAATTCTACCTACCCACATTTAAGCAAGTAAAACATAATCTAGGTCTGGAACAGAGAAGGGGATCCTGGTGTTACATTATTTGCCTTAAGAGAGGAAACTAAAATAGCTGGTTAAAAACCCAAACAAGCTTCTCTTCTTAGTTTGATGCACGTTCTTCTACATACACAACTACAGAGACGTGGCCATAATCTGAAAAAGTTTAAATTGAACATAAGAACCATTGCTTTTGATAATTGGCTTATCATAAATATGGCTCCTAAATCGTGGATTAAGTTTATAGTCCTTTGATCACTCATAATTTAAAGCTTTGTTTCTTTAATTTTAACCTAACTGTAAATGTATCATTTGGAGGTTGAACTCTCTGGTTTGGGGCTTACTGGATTCTGACACTCCATTTCTCACCAGAACCCAGCACTCGTGGCACATCTGGACTTTACCCCTTCTCTTTAATTATAAAATGCTATTCAGCATCACCTTTTGCAATCCATGATCTTTTGTACATCTCCTTCATAACTATAACAAACTTCCTGGCCCCTCAGCTGACAGGCAACATTACAGGCCTGTCAGGTTTCTGGTGATAACGTCTTATTCTACAGTGCCATATGAATAGCTGTCCTTTGAGGATCAGAAATATACAATATGCCCTGCTTCAATGTGTAAAGATAAGATTAAACTACAAGGAAGGCAATTAAATGCTTAGATCACATTAATAAAAGCATTTCCTGTGTTTACCCTGGTGTTATCATTGCCTACAACATTGAGCAGTGTGTTTGTTTTGCTGACTAAAACATGAGCTGAAAACTCAAAAAGGGATTAAGGAACTGTTTTTCAGAGAAGAAAGCCCAAACCACTTTTGTTCACTGCCTTTTTATTCTGATGTATTGAAAAATTTTGCACTTCAAGGGACAGAGCTCTGTGTAGAAGAAACATCAACCTGTCTACAAACGAATCAACATGCATTAAATTCCTTTGAACTTTGATATTTCTGTTGAAAACTGTGGCTCATTTTATAGCACTAATGGTTTATTATTTTTCTTCATAAAATTCTATTAACCTATTAATAAAAATCATATTTATTTACCTTCATTTGACCACCATGTCCTATAATTGACACTGATGGAAATCAGAGCCTCTCCAAGCTTAATAAGGTTTTTTCAGTATTAAGATAAATAACTTTATATAACATGGCACTAGAAATGGTGCTATAAGGTACCTGCTCCTGCTCAAATGTAGTGACATTTATGGCTCTTTATATTTTTGGTTTTAAAAGATTCCTTGAACCTTTTTGATTGCTACTATCTGTGGTATTAGTCAAGTAGGTTCCAAAGCAAAAGAGGCAAGAAATTAGCTGGAAATCTATCTTTGAATTATTTAAAAGTTTGAAGATTTTTGACTTAGTAGTCACAGGCATGTTACCTAGCAATATTTCAGAAAAAAAACTGAGAAAGACTGGAAAAAGATAATTCAATATACTGGGGGGAAAACAATCCAAAAGAGTGGCTGGAACCCAGAAGGCTGCACAGCACTGCACAGAGCTACCCAAGCATGATTTTACTACTAAATATTTAGGCCTGTAAATTAGTCTCCGAGGGAAATGTGTCCACTGTTGAGTTATTTAAAGGTAGGATGCATAAAACACAAAATGTTCCGTGGGGAAAATGTTCCTTATGCTTACAGAACATCAACTACATGATCTATTAAGGCTGTTTCATGTCCAGAAGATGAGTCAATTTACATGAAAGTTAAAAATGAGAAGTTACTCCAAGTGTTTTCTGTTTCTGCTGAACTGCTAATATCTCTTTACAGCAGAAATAAGATTGGGAGTGGTTTTGTTTTTGAAACACAAAAATGGAAAAAAATTAGAAAGACTACACCAAATTTCTTTTATATTTTGTGGAATGTGGTAAAGAAAAGGCCAAAACATCCCCTTCTGGGAACACAGTTATTTAGTTTTGGCAGACACTGGAAAGTGTCTACAAATCTATTTAGCACATATATAAAAGTACAGCTTTATTCAACAGGAGAGAGACTGGAACATGATCTTGTGAAACACACAGGCATAATGACAATACGTTACAGAAACACCTGCCTATTAAGATCTAGAACTTACATGAAAGAATTCCTGTTTGTTGGGAGGATAAACAAAATAGAAACAAATTATATTTGTATTTTATCACACAATGTAATAAAATCTTCAACATGCCCCACGTAGCCATCAGCATGCTTACTTGGAAGCTGGTAACATTTTTAAGTTAGAGTTCTGCCTGGCTTGCTCATTTTCTATGCTTAATGCAAGCTGTAATTTTTTCCTTTTTCTTTCCTTAGAATCAGGGCAAAACATCTCGTAAGCAGTCACCTGCTGACAAGCAATTACACCCAATTGTGTAACAGCAAAGAGCTGCAAGACTATTCCTCTATGAAAAGAAAGATTTTAAATTTTTGGTTTTCTTGCAAGGCTTTTAAAGTGTTGCATATAAATCCATATATGCAATTACAGAGCAGCCACATGATAACTTAATTGAAAAACTGATTAAAGGAATTAAAACAATCAAGTTTTACAGTGAGATACTGCAAGGAATGCCTTCATCAAATGTCCATTTCAGTTAGCACCAGAGCTCTGCCAAGGCCATGCTGTTCCATAACACACTGACAGCATCTCCACCAAAATTTTGTTGAGAGTTAGCCCATTCCCTGCAGTTTCCTCAAGAAAACTAAATACTTGGGGAAGCTTAGATAGGGACAATGTAAAATCCAAACATTTATATCATCAATGTAGTGTCTGTACTCCTACACCTCCCTTTGGAGCTCAGCTTTTTGTCCCTCAGTTTCTCAAATGCTTTTAAAAAGTCATTGCTAACCCCATTCCTCTTTTTTTTTTTTTTTTAAGAGAGAAATTTAGTTTCTTGCATTTTCATTTGAAGATAAACTTCCAAACAAAAATTGATAGCAGGGCTTGTAAAACTGCCAAGATACGTTTTCCTGAAAAATGTTGCTTATTCATGTTTTCTCTCACTGTCTGTTAACTTAGGGTGCTTATTCAAGTTTGGAGGATGGAGGTTAACAAATAATCCTCAGTGGCTCTCCTAAGCATTTAAAGGTCATTTGAGAGTGTCTGATTGGAATGGTTGTAACTGAGATTAGTCTTCAGCTGATGAGAAATGAAATGAAAAGGGCAAGTTGTTCAGGAATATAAAGGGGACGTGCCAGAGAGGACTTGCCTTGTTTCTGCATAAAGCAGCACACGCTCTCCTAGGCACTGGTGTAGTGAATCTCTGATAATTATTATAGTAAACAATAGCTTTTAGATCAATTCTGCCCTCATTCATAATCTTCATTCAAGATCAGGGTTTGTTCTGCTCCTTTTAAAAGCACTTTCCTTAGAAATTTCTTTTTTAGATGCACATAGAGATCTCTTGAAAAGAAAAATTTCTGAGTAATTCCAGTCACCAACTTGGAAATTTCCCCCCACGAGGATGAGAATGCACATCATGTAACATACGACCACATTTATATATTATAGAGCCTCAACAACTGACTTGTTAATTTTGCTCTTTTTTTCCATTTTTTGTGGAGCAGCAAATGTTGTGTCAGCCATTATCTTGAGAAAAATTGTAACTGATGGCTTCATTTTCATTTAAGCCTAAGGAATTTTCACATAATTGTAAGCTGGAAAATATTAGATAATTAACAGTGGTGATAAAACTGCATTCTACTGATTACTCTGTTCCACATATATGCTTAATTGTCAACATGGCAATAGCTTTAACTGCAAATAGACATCGTCCATTAGCCAACCAGACTGCTCGATGAGAAAAACACAGACATTTTAGCTGTTATTTGGAGGATGAGAAGAGCATAATTATCATTTAAATAGGCAGTTTTACTTTTCTTTTTCACTCAGAAACCCCCCAAAAATACTTGTGCTCAATATTTGGGGACAAAGCAACAACATTGTTTACAATGACAGTGATGCTGAAGTCTCTCAATGCGCTGTCCATCCAGAACCACCAGAGTGTTTTGCAAAGATAAAAAAGAAATATATTCATTTCCATTTTTGGAAAGGAGGAAACAAACACCCGGATGTGAAACAGTTCACCATGTGGCTGATAATGTATATCTTGAATTAGTGGACAAGCCTTACAAAAGAGAGCTGAAATGGAGAGAATGCAGAGTTCTTGGATCCACATGGAAAAGAAGTTTTTCCTACATAGGTCACATTGATGTGAAGCAGAACAGGGAGATGGGGTCCCTCTAACACACTGTTCCCTCTGCCTTGCACCCCAGTTACTGACACCAGAGCAAACACAGGAGCTAGAGACCTTCCTGGGATCCCTCTGCGTGCAAATTTTCCAATTGGACTTGACATCGTTTTCTTCAAAAAGGTGGGTGACAAGAAAAGTGAACCTTTGGGTAGGGAGGCTGACAAAAGAACCCCATTTTTGGTGCCTGTTTCTGGGGGCTCTCCCTTTGGTCAGTCTAACAGTGTCTGGTTTTTGACAGCACTTCTTCCTCCAAATCTCAGAAGGCTGTTGTGATCCCAATGACCAGAGCAGCTCCAACAGGAGCTGAACGAGCCTCCCAAGAGCAAAGCATTTTCACCCTGGTGCATTCAGTCCCAGCCCCTCCACAGGTTCCATTTAATGACAGAATTATATTCCAAGCTATTGAGCATTTGTGTTCACTCAGTCTAGTGTTTCAGCCTGCTCTATCTATCATCAGGGTTATTTCCCTGGATGGCTGTTTCATATTTTATTAGAAATGACAGCTCTATTATTAACAAGAAAAAAAAATACAGCATGAAAGAAAAATAGAAGTACTAGCTCTAAGATCCAGGTGCTGAAGGATGTGAAACTTTTATCTGGTGACACATAGGAAATGGCTGGATCTGTACAATATTTTCTACTTGAATGGTTTATTAAAACCGACACCAGTACAACAATTACTACCAATTATTTTGTCAGTGTCTATTCCATTCAAAGTGAGAAAGTTAGTAGCAGTAAAAAATACATAAAACCTTAAAGTGGCTGAAGACCATTTTACTAAGGGGTCACTTCATTGCTCCAGAGTTTGGTAAGGATAGAGGGAGAATTTTCTCTCCAGATTACTGGTTCAAAGCAATACCTGATATAATCACAGAAATAAATCCCAGCAGGTATTTTATGGTAGCTTGTATAGGTTTCTAACTATATGATCCACTGGTTAATAAAGCCTTTGGTGCCACAAGTTACATTTCATGCTTGGGTCAAGCCTGTTAAGTCTATTAAGGTCTCAGTTGCCTCCTGTATGGACCACCAGGGCCCAGAAGAAATTACAAAAGCTACTGGCCTGGGGCTACTTCTGTGCTCAATACACATCTCACAGATATATGAATCTGAGAGCAGTGCTGGCCCTGCAGGGGAGGGGGGAAAAAAAGCAAAGCCACTTCAACTTTGAACCAAATATAGAATAAAAAGTTACCTTATTTTGATATAGAGGAACTTGAAGTAACACATTTTTACAACTCTCATTTCCAGGATTTAAAGGCAGAAAGATCCATAAGATCCTACTGACCTTGTGTGTTTCACAGCCCATTACATCTCACCCAGTTATTCCTGCACTGGGCCAAATAACTTGGATGTGCTTAAAGCATTATTTTCAGTCTTAACTTGGCAAACACCAGTGGAGAATGCACCACACGCCAGAGCTTCAGTTGTATGTTCCAGCAGTTAATAGCTCCCTCTCCCATATTTATTTCATATTTAACATCCAACCTGAACCCGTCTAGTTTCAGCTCTCAAGCACTCATTGTTTCACCATTTTCTGCTGCATTAAAATAAATCTGCATTCACAAAGAAATGAATAATGTCAATAAGGTATCTCAGGACTAAATCCATAATGGGAGAGTGTTTTCTCCATTCCTCAAAGCGTTTTAACTGAGTTACAAAAAACATGTTACAATAACAATTGAATACCACCAAACCTGGGCACATTTTCTAATCTTGTTTAGAAAAAGTCATTCTTTTTGCCTCCCTACCTAAAAATGGTCACAATGGAACAATCTCGAATTATTTCCATTCTGGAAAAAAAGCAGGCAAAGATTATATTACACACAGAGGAGCAAGGGAAATGAAACAGAAACAACCAAATCAAGGAACAAAAGGAAAAAAGCCTGAGAACCATTTTTAAGGACAGAGCTGGAGAAGGACATTAAATTAAGGCCACGATCTCATTAGCATTCACAGCTTCTGGTCGCTCTTGTGAATGTCCTCAAGACTCAAGAACAAACAGGACTTTCAGGCACATAATCAAAGCACAGATGTTTGCCTTGACCACAAAGCAGCCACCCTGACATACTAATATTTTTGAATGCCTCTGACACCCATCAAAAATATAATTTAATGAGTCCAGATTGTATATTTATAAATGTTATCATCTGAAAATTTTCATGAAAGATGATAAACAATGGAGGCTTATTTCGAAGGAGAGAATCAGAACTTGAGAAATGCATTCTTATGAAATGAAACATCAACAAGAGTTTAGAAAGACCTAGAAAGTCATGTGGCATTCTTGAAAAAGAAACCTAAATTCTAGGATACAGGACTGTTGGAATCAGGTTGCTGTCACAGCTAAAGCAAATAGTTTGAATTAAATGATTGTGGAAGCCTTGTTTTGATCATCCTCCCACCCATTCACAACCAAGACCACCAACCCACAAACTGCAAGTAAAAAAGAGTCACAGCAGGTGTCAGGTAGAACATGACAATGCAACATCTAGACACAAACAGAGTTTCCAAAGAAATAAATCTATCCTTACAAAACCAAGAACAAGTTAACAGAGCCTAGCACTTGCTCAATACATCCAAAATTTCAAAACTTGCCTAAACACATATTTTCAAGTGAATATTTCACCAAAACAAGTCATTCCTACTCAGTAATGCAAACCTTGGCAGGGCAGCAAACCTATCCAGTTTCTTAACTCACATCAGCATTTCCTTCTTCCCTTTATTTCCAAGTCTGCATTTCTATCATCAGAGTCCTTCTGTGAATAGTTTGATGCAATACCAAGTATTGTCACTGCTGCCATTCAAAGCCAGGAGCTCCCCACTGTACACCAACTGATAAATATTATCTGAGGCTGCAAACACCTATATTCATTTGCATCACAACAGCAGCACCTTTATCTAAAGAGAAAATGATAATTTGGGGTTGAAGGGCAGAACGACAATAAAAGTGGTAAACCTATTGGAATATTTTCTAAGTTTCCCTAATCCTGTACCATTATATATATATGACTTTATTTTAGATTTTAACTACACTTGGAGCTCTGCCACCGTTCTGTTAAATTGAGTCTTCCAAAGCAAATTGTGGTGGCAGAAGAGTTTATCACTGATGAATCTCCCAGTACCCATCCTCCCAGCGGGGGCAGTTCGGAGCACTTCCGAGATATTCTTGTGCACATTAGGATTTCTCAGGCCTCAAAGTGCAATGCAAAAAGAAGTGGTATGTTCTCATGCCTCAACCCCTAACTTAGTTTGCATATGAATAGGAGTCGTCCTTTGGAAATTTGCAGCAGCAGTCCAGTGACTAATGTATGCGGAAGAAATTGAAAGCACTGACTCCTGGAGATCAGGATTTCAATAGCATTTTTAAAAGACTTCAGCTCACAAAATCGAACCACATAGGCATTTGGTAAAAGCAGCATTAGTCCAAGTTGCTGGTGTGCATAATTCTTAGGAAATACTACGTGTGCTGTGTGTGCCAGGCATCCTGGAGCAGCCCCAGCCTTTGGCAGGCCTTGCAGTCTTTCCGGAGGATACAAACCACCGAGTATTTAAAAGCATTCATTAACCTAAAGAGTCTCATTTATTAGTTGCTTAACTCAGGACATCTTATAACTAAATTCCAGAAGAGTCTTAGACCTTATCTCTTGACTGATAGTAAAGAATTGCTTGTGACAGTGATTACAAAACCTCTGATCTGCTCTGAATTCCCCCAAAGGTACTTTCTGTGTCACCTTCTCTGGGAAGCCTGAGGAAGATTTTGTCCTGGGTATTAAGGCTGGATCTACATAACTTCTTGGAGGACAAAAATCTTTCTTCGGAATGCAAACCCTCGGGTTGTGAACAGAAGTGTTATTTCCAACTTGCTTTCAATTTGCAAGCAGAACAACTTTCTAATTTACTTCAGGTTAGGTCACCCAATTTATCAAACAGATTAAAGTCCCTGCATCTGCTAAATCACTTTTGTGGAGACTCGTTATGGAGCACAGGCACAAAGATTTGCAGGCAGTGTTGAAGAGGCAGCAGAGAGCAGTGATGATCAGCCACGTGCAGCAACTCCTTCTCCACAGAGCTGTTTGAGAGCACCACTGAAGATGCTCTGAGCTAAAGAAACTGGCCCCGATTCTGGCAGATTCAGGCACTTTCCCGTTCTGTGCTGTGAAAACAAATATATTCAACCACTTCAGGCAGACCCAGGGAAGGATGCATGACTGCAGCCTAATTGAAGAATAATTGTATCTGCACATCCTGCCATGATGGGTCGGGTTTATAACCACTGGACACTGTAATACAATTTCTGCACTGTCCCACTTTTTCTGTGCATACTCATGTCTCCCTAGACAAACCTGCCAGAGGACCTTGGCAGAAATGAATTTGAATACTGTCTTGATGAGTTGGAGGAGTTGTTGATATTATTTGGAGACAAGATGATTTGCAAAACTATTCTGAAATATAAGCTTTAATAAAGAAAACAGTAATTGCATGCTTATAATTTCGCTGATTACAGAACACAGCTTGCAGCTTTCTAAATTATAGTTTACAGAGATGGTATCCTGAATCTTTTAATCTGTGCTTCTTCCTAAGCATCCATTCATATGACTTGTCCCCCCACAACAGAATATGAATTTTGCAGAACTGCTTTTATACAGTCTGGAATTTCTTGGAGAAAAGAGAAAACTATATTTCTTTAAAAGGCATGTTCTCAGGGTGGATGATGCTCTACGGGAGGCTCAGCCAGTTACAGCCCATCAGAGCCACATGCTGTTCTACCATCTTTGATTTAGCCAAGCAAACCTTATCAATCTAACAAGTAGCATCCAAAAATATTTGGTGTTTGCAACAGCATCAATTTAATAACAGTATTGTCTAATTATAGATTAAGAAGAAGCTGGCAAAGAGGTGACTAACTGCATATTTTGCCCCTTCAGTAGTGGAGTGAAAAGCACAGTCAAGGAATCCAACCTGTTTCCTTATTCAGAGCACAAAATACAGTCCTGTTCTAAGGTTATTTAATGTGTGTTGTTGGTACAAATATTGCTCTTCTACAAATCGATTTGCTTTATGAAGAGAGAAGGCAGCAGTATTGAAAAAAAAAGCCCATCTTTGTCTTTGATTTGGAACTGCAATGTACAAATCAAAGCCAACACTTGGAGTTCTGACAGTTACATTTTTGTTTGTTTTTAAAATCGCATCCCTTCTCTTGGATGGATGAAAGCCCTTTCCCTGCTTGGAATGATTTTTATCAGGAAACACAGACAATATATTCCATGCTTCACTCATCACTTGTGATAGCCAAATAAGTTACAAACTGACATAAATCCAAAGAGCTTGCAAAATAGGAATGCTTTGGTAAAAATTCCCTGGCTCTTAAGGTAAAATTCATTTCTTCCTTCTTAGTTTAAATAATTACACTTATTACAGATATTGCATTTTTCTTTCTTATAGGTGGCAAATCCTACATTTGGGTTTAAGGCAGGCAGTGATCCTCAGGCTCATCACCAACGTGCTCATGGAGATTAGCAGGAGATTAGCAGGAGGGCTCTTAACAAGGTACAGCACCAAGAACTTTGTCACCACCTTCTCTTGAACTAGCAAATGAAACTCCACCATCCCTATTCTCTTCAGCAAGATTTCCTCCTAAAATCTGGTCTACCAAAGCTCCCTGGGTAACAAAGTTCAATTAAGATTCGATGCTTGTTTCAATTTTAAGGATCACTCAGTCTCTAGGCTCCATTCAATCCCCAGCCTTTCCACTAAGATAATTTTAGAATTTTCAAATTACTTTATCACAGTCTCCTAAATACATCCCCAAAGCACCCTCATTACATGAAAACCAAACAAGGATAGGGTTCTTAATGAAACAATCAAAAAACCCTCACATAATGGTAAATTACTCAGTCCAGAGTAATAGCACATTCCAACATCACAATCAGCAGCAGCCACAGCCCTCCCACTCCCTGCCTTTCCCTGCCCTCTCTTTGTTCCATGTGCAGAGGCAGAACCACTCCCACCACCCACCTGCTTACCAAAACCACCCTCATTAACTCAGCACCTGCAGCTTGTTGACACAGCTCCTCCTACAACACCAAAGTTGTTTCCTTTCTTGCTCCAAACTATCCAGGATTTTAACTTTCTTACTCAGTCAGTTATTGACCCAAGCCAATGATTCAGGAAGAAGAAATATCAGCAGACAGAAAATAAATAAAGAGCAATAAATGATAAAATTTATTTTGAGAAAAAACAATAAATGAACAAAATGAGAGCTTTGTTTAGAAAGTGTCAAAAAGGTTATGTTATTATGGGGTTTTTTCGGGATTAGTTTTGGACTGAAGCACCAAAAAGATTAGGATCAGCCAAAAATACATTCGTGGTCATTTCTGTGATGCAGAGCAGTTATCTCATAACAGAAAAATGGACTGAATGGCTTTGCACATCCTCTATGATGCTGAAGTAATGCTGAGCATTGACTTGGTTTCAACCTGCATCTCTTTCTGGTGGCACAATCTCAAAACCAAGCACAAGCACAGGCTCCAGTTCTGGGGAGAAGGAACAGAAGCACTGCTGTACTCCTTGCTCATGTCATGGACACGGGTTCCTCCAGCTCTCAGGGCCCACAGATCGTTCCTGTCAGTGCTACTGAGGGTTAGAAACACCTCTGGATGAGCAAGTAGCTCTTTATTTTTATTGGTCTGTGAGACTTTTTCATTAATTAAATATCTAAACAGAGATGTGCACAAATATTTTAATAGGCTATTTTATAGTTATACAGTTTTGTTAAATAATAAATAGCTCATTATGTGCTAGTGCACAGTGCTAATCTGTTTGTGGCTGCTAATGAATTGTATCTATGGAATTTCAAACAATATCTATTTATGAGTAAATAATTAAATTAGCTTAAGAAACTTAGAGCTAATACACTGAGACACTACTCAGTGCTTTGGGTGAATGCTTTAGGCCATGCAAAATCATCAGAATTAGAAATACAGCACTGCCAAATGCAGTGCTCTGCCCCACGCCCCAGGCTGGAACCCAGCCTGACAAGCACAGAGCAGGAAACGGCCCCTGGACAAACCCCTCATGTGGCTTTTGCCCTCAATCAGCTCATTCTTCCCCAAAAGGCCAGAATTTCTCATTGCATTACACCAGAAGAGCTCTTAACACAGAAATGTCCTCCAAAACTAGAAATATCAAGCAGTATTTACTGGACTGACGTTCCAGTAAATAAAAGTCTTCTGTTGTGAGGGCAACCCTGGACCCACTGCTAAACAGGTCTTTTAAATTTCATTCCCTTAATATTGAGAGAAACAGCATCCCATGTGGCATCACCTGACACCACAGGTTTTATTATTTGTTTTATTTCTTTTCTATTCTTGGACTTCTCAGCTGGGGTATTTTTTCCATTTCCTTGTATTTAAATTCCCCTTCTTTGTAAACAGGGCTGTGGCAGGCAGGCAGCTCTGTGTTTGGGGTTCTAACCAGGAATATCTGAAGCCCTGATAAGAAATGTCCAGCTCCTCACAGCAGCAAAACAGAGCTAGAATTTTTCTGGATGATATTAATCTCATTTTAACAATGCAATACAATCCAGGTTTTCTGCAGGTGAGGAAACTGCAGCTGCTGAATCAAATGGCCTGCAGTCCTTCTCGCCTGGCTGACATTGGGTGATCCTGCAGGACTGAAAAGCAAGGATAGATAACAATTTTAGCAGGACCACTGCTGCCAGTGAAGTACACAGGCCAGAGCTACAGCCAGGATGGCAAATACAGAAAGGTAAAATTACAGGATTAGCAGTGCAGGAGTTCTGCAGTCCTGCCCCACGACATGCAGCTGTGCTGCAATGAGGTTAGGAACTGATCAGGCAGAAAAGCAGAGGATGAGTGACACAAATACATAAATAGGAAGTGTGCAGGGGTACAGCTGAGTTCACTGATGTGAGAGGATGTCCTGTCCAACCCTGGACAAGCACTGGATGATTGCTGTGAGCATGCTACCCAAAGCACAAACAGGGGTGGGGAGATCAGTTCATCTGATGCTCTCGAGCAGCCACTGCTGTGTTTGTGCACACTCAGAGCAGTATGAGCCCGAGCAGCATTCACACAAACAAGAAACCAGCAGTGCCACGGCTTTGCCTGGAGTGCAAACCTTTATTTTCACTATGTGTACATCCATACAGTATTACCTGTATTGTTACTCACCTACATCCTTCCTTACATCATCACCAAGACAATTTCTTACATTACCTTCTACTTCTAGAGGGCTCAACAGTGTCATTTAAATGATGCAGCATTGTTGCAGTTTAGAACTGTCTGTGTACTGGATTAATTGCTAACAAAAAGCTCTGTGATTCCCACTCCAATCTATTTGATGTGGTAAAATAATGAATATGTAATTCTGTAGACACTTCTTACTGTTAGACATCTAACTCAAGCTGAATTGATACGTTCTAATGGTTCCATGCATGTGTCAGTAGAGCTTAGCCTGAAAAAGCATTATTATCTTTATTAGCACTTGGTAAGATTTTGTGTGCAGCACAGATCTGCTGCAGCATTGGACAATGGGCTCTGAGCTGAAACTCCCCACTAATACATTTGAAGAAGCTATTAAATAAGCCGTGCTGGCAGTCTGTGCATTCATCTTCATCAATTACATTTTTTCTTTTATAGTATTTTTAGGCTTAGTTTAGTCAGTATGACAACACAGAACACACATATAGATGCAACATAATTAACTGAAGACACGCTGTAGTGCAAGAAGGATGGCAGCTGACCTAGCTTTAACCTCTCATGCCTTTGAAGACTAAATTAGTTCTGTGAAATTTATTGAAGGTACAGCATTGTAATCATGCTTGACTTGGAAATTAGCCAGATATCCACCACAAAATCACAGCAGTTTAGAATAAAAGTGTGTCCCAGTTTCACATGACTGGACTGCAACACAGGGATTACACATTTTGAAATCACTATTAAGGAGAATCACTGTCTTTTCCTTTAAGCAGATGACATTTACATTATCCTTCACACTAAAATGGTCTTGGCTAAAAAGAAAGCTTATCTATACTCCCTATTGAATATTTTTTTTTATATGAGTAATACATGTTATTGATTTCTTCAAGACAAAAATTGACAAGGAAAACTCAGAACTATCATCAGCTGCTACTAATGGTTCCTGACATCCCTGTGACGTACTGACACCATGGATATTGCTTCCATATGCATCATCAGAAATTTTTCCAATGAACTCAAAAACCAGTCTGAGTTAGCCACCATCATAGGAGCATGCTGCAACACTGGCTGTTGGGAAAAAAACTTTAAAATAATTTCACCATAGACATTTCCATGTATGGAAATACTGACAGTGGGACTTCTCCCTGGCAATGTCGTTTAACTGCATTTCAAATGCACTTGCTTTGTTCACCACCTTGGGATGTGATGTTGTACCAACTGCTAAGCCAGCAAATAACCTTCCCTGCTACAACAGATCTTCTGAAAAATAAATCTATTTATTAGGGTCTAAAACTCTTGAGATCCCTGTAGAACATCTGTCTATCTGCACCAGCTGCTAGGTTACAGAACCACAACACTGCAGGCTACCACGATCTTTGCTGGTATGGTTTCATTTGGCTACTCTTGGAGTTGAGAGGTTCATTACATTCCCAAGAAGATATTTATGATGAGAAGGCTTTAAATCGACAGGACCTTGTGGGGACCTTCCTCACACAATAAGCATACAAAAACTTTTTTAGCTCAAAAGAAAGATCTCTTGGATGGTATCTAGATAGCTTTAAAAAAATGTATTAATTGTGAAGCTGAGAATGATGCCTTCAAAAGGATGGTAAAGTATTCCTGGATATTTCCTCTAATGACATTCATAAACTAACAAAATACTTTTTAAAGACAGGTGGTGAATGAATAAACAACTGAACATCTGTTTCTGCAAAAAGAAATTAAATGCTCAATACACAAGCACAAGATGATAGTCCAAGGAATCAAATTTAATTTTATAATTTTCAACCTGGAGGATGGTTGATTACTTTAGTCATATGTTTAAAAAAAAACAAAACAAAACCAATAAAATGGATTTCTGCAATAAGAAAATAAATAATTAAAATTAAGGAAGTAAATAAAGTATTAAGAAGTGCTCAGAATGTATCACTTACAAGGAGAGTAACAGATACAGAAGCATCAATGCCATTGTGTGTTTTTAGTCTATAGAATAAAGGCACCTGTGCCCTCTCACATTGGGGGCTGAGAATCATCAGAAAGGGGCAGACCCCGAGAGAGCTGCCAAGGGACACTCAGGGCACTGGCTCCAGGACTGGCCACCTTCCCTTCAGTTCCATTTTGATTTCTTACTCTTTTCCTTTCTTCTGCCTTTCATAGGTTTATAAACTCATCATATTTAGGGTGAAGCTGGTAGCTGGAGAAGGTGGGAAGAGGGGTAAAAGCTCATTGCTCAGAAATTACCTCATCTAGCAAGAAAAATCTCCTCTATTCAAACAAACTGACCAAAGTACTGGACCTCATGCTCTACTAACAAGATCCACTGCCATTTGCAGCTCTTTATAACGATGTGCCATCTATCTCCCCAGCTCAGTGTTTAATCCAAGCACTTTACTTGGCCTGCAGAGCCCCCACAAACCCATTCACACGGTAATTTTCCAGCATCCCAAATGCCTGGGTACCCATTCACAGGGTGATTTTCCACCCCTAAACGCCTGGGTACCCATTCACACGGTGATTTTCCAGCATCCCAAATGCCTGGGTACCCACTGACAAACGCAGAGTGAGACCAGTGCCCACCAGTGTTCCCATTAGGTACCATTACAGAAGTTCCCCGAGGTTTTATCTGTTTTCCAACCACTTAAACATACAGTTCTGCTTTCTTTAAAGGATGAAAAATACAGTTTATTCATCTTCTCAATTCCTATTACTCGTGTTTGACCATTTACCCTCTGTTTTCTGACATTAGCTACAATGGATGGGACTGTAGAAGCTACACTAGACCCTCAGAATGCGTTTTGGAAACATGAAGAAAATAGTCTCAAAGGTTGTATTCATTATCAGAAACTGCAAAACCCTGATAAAGAAAATTGGGAAATAAATAATCTTTATATGCAGTTTCTGTTTTCACAAGAGGAAGACGTTTGTCAAGAAGCACAGCCAGGAACAGTAGCCAATTTCTATGTGATGGTGAAGAGGTTTAAGCAAGGCCTGTTGTTTTTAAAACCCAAAGAAAACAATTTTTATATCTTAAAGTTTTTCTGCTTTCCTGGACTACATCAGTTAGTTTAACGAAAGTATCACGGCTGAAAACGTTAGTGAACCAGGAGGGGAAAAGGAAAAGGGGAAAAGGAAAAGGGGAAAAGGAAAAGGGGAAAAGGAAAAGGGGAAAAGGAAAAGGGGAAAAGGGGAAAAGGAAAAGGAAAAGGGGAAAAGGAAAAGGGGAAAAGGGGAAAAGGAAAAGGGGAAAAGGAAAAGGGGAAAAGGAAAATAAATCCTTCTAGAAGCAAACTTGAAGCACGAAATATCTCAGGCAGAGGGTTCCCTGAGAACAGGGCACAGCCAGGGGACAGCCTGAGCACAGCAGCCCTGCCTGGCTCTGCACTCACATTCCAGCTGCCCTGAGGCACCCAGAGCTGTAAACATGGTGGCACAAAATGTTCTTAATTTTTTTTTTTTTGGTGGAGTTTGGGCACTTTTTAATTTAATAGACATAGCCCTCTCCAAAACCAAAGTGTTCAAAAGAAAGTGAGGCTTAGATTTGTTCATATCAAATCATTTTGTCATAAATCCTTTTAACAGGATCTTGTGACCATCCCTCAGCCACTTCAGTGTGCATATACGTCTCACTTTTGCTAGGGAAAGAAGTTTTATACTGATAAAAAGCTGAAGCACAAAAATATGAGGTAACTTGCCCAGAGCAACAAGAAACCTTTGCAACCAAGCCATTCAGTGCCTTAAATACAAACACCCCCTTGATCCTGAGCATAATTAAGAAGGGAAATGAAATGCCACTGCTCTATTGAGGTCACATCTTCATTTTTAATTTTTAACTTCTTTGTTGCAATTTACCCATACGGTACGTTCAGTAATATATAATAAATAAACTTTTAGAGAGTTAACAATGCTTTTTTTCCTGTCACATCCTGTTCCTTCACCACAGTGATGAGTTGACCTGTGGTACCCAATAAAGAAAAACCTAGCAAGCACATGTGGTTGTATTGTGCAGATCTGCTGAAGTCACAGAGGGTCTCAGACAGGCACATTATTAACAATTAGCCACTTACTGTAAATTCTAGCTGACACATCTCATTAAATATAGGCCAAAATAGACTTTGGTGATCGAACCTCATTTTTAATAGCTTTTCCCAGCATTCTGCCAATTGTTGTCAGGAAGCTGAAAATTGCTCCTACCACTAGGATGCCCACTTTATTCTTGCTGACTGCTGAGAAATTTCAAAAGGCTGGCCTGCCTCCTCTGTGCCTGATAAAGGTAAAACCCAACCATGTGCCCATGATGGAGACAGGCTTTTAAAAACCTCTCAGCAGGCAGCATGAAGGGAAGAGAAGTAGGGGGTAAAAGGAAAAATATTTTCTTTTGTTGTTTCTTCTACATAAGAGCCCAGAGTGACTTATAACATTGACTGCCCCCTTCTAACACGATTTTGATGTGGGACTGAACAGCTGGTCTGGTGTCCAGAACCTAAATGGCAACTTATTGTTGAAATGTCTGCAATTACTTTCCACCCTCACACCCAACCAGAAAATAAATGAAAGTAAATTTTTCATAACTATCAAACTTAGCCAAAGTTTTTTAGATGAATTTTTTCTTTTTTATTTCTTTTTTCTTTCCCCCCAAGCCAGTTTCACATACTGAGCAGGGATTCTGTCTATGTTCAAATGGAAGAAGAAAGAAACTGTAGGGAAATTTAACTTAGCAGAGTCCTCTGTGAGTATCTTAAGATCTCATTACCCAAAGATAATTATCTTAGCTCCAGTAATCTCTTCAGTCTTAATGTTTTCCATCTTTGAACAAGTATCAGAACCAAACTTGTGTCCTCTGGCTTAGTAGTGCTGGGGTAGTTTCAGCAAATATTTTATAGACAACATTTGAACGGATCAAATGGTGTGGCAGAGCACAACACTTCAAGAAAAAGCACTTGTTAGGCTCCCCACATAGAGACAAAGGATGGTGTCTTACTTGTCAAGATTTTGGAGTCTCTTCTTTGACCCTAGTTTTTTTCATGAAAAGTGCTCATGGCTGAGAATTTTTTCAAGCACAGGGAAAATACCGAGAGATCACAGGTTTGTTCAGGCTGGCAAGGAGCTCACTGGAGGGCCCAAGTCCCATCTCCTGCTGAAAGCAGGGCCAGCTATCAGCTCAAACTGGGCTTCTCAGGCTTTTTCCCAGCAAAGTTTTGAAAACCCCAAGGAATCCACACAACCTGGGACTACACAACCTTCCAGGCAGCCTGTCCCAAAGTTTGACTGCCCTCAAAGGTTTTTTTCTATCCAGTCAAAATCAATCTGTTTCAACTTCCACCTTAGGCAGATGTGGAGAGTTTATCTGAAAGCAGCCCGAGGAAGCAGGGAAGTGTTCAGATCACCCGGGGTGACTGAGCCACTGACTGAAATATAAAGGGTTATTGCCATGATTTTACACAACTTACTGAGCTCTTACACAGCTCCAATGCCCACTACCTCCCATTCTTTCCAGTTTGTAATTATTTCTGCATAAGTCCCCAGCCAGGCCAATAATGCACTGATCCCTGTCTTCCAAATGTGCTACTCTGACTCATTTGGCAAATACATTCAGTGAGCACAGCTCTTTTAGCTCCAGTATTCTCCCATTTGTCTGTTTAAGAAAACATTTTTGGCAAAGACTTCTGGATCTATAAAAAAATAAATCAAAACACACAAAAAAGGGTAATGGATTAATAAGTAAGGGGAGTTTGTTCAGTTAGGTTGCTGCCACATTTGAAAAAACAATGATCTTGAAAGAGAATTTAGTTATCTGCCAACCAGTGCACTGAATGGAAAAATTAGGAATAAAGCTACAGAAGCCTCCCACATTTTGCTTCATAAGTATTCAGGTGTGAATGTGAAGTCACTGATCTGTGTTTCCCCAGCCTTGATTCAGCCAGGACCTTTTAATGATGTGTTTAATTTTAAAGACATAAATGTGACCTTCTCATGGGAAACTTTCTTTACAATCATTCTTCAGTGATCAAGTGAAACCATCTATCTAAATAGAAAAGATTCTCATTGGGAAATCTGCAGCAGAAATTGGCTATTACAGCATTTCCAAGTTTCCTCTGGGATACATTTCCCACAAGGACAAGAACCCTTGTGGGAAATATATCCCAGAGGAAATTTTTCCCTCAAGGGCTCCTGCCTTTTAATTGATGTCTTGGTGTTTCAGATCAAAGACTGTGTCTTCAGTCCCTTTTCCGCTTATTTTTGAGACAGTCATGAGCAGTTTCTGTCAAGTGATGCCCTTCTATGGGGAAAAATGAGAATAATCACAGGAAATATATAAGACCATTAAATTACTTTCCTGTAATGAAACTTGAAAAAACTGCCTTTTGGATTCTCAGCTTCAGAACCAAAAGTGATAAAACCAGCAAAGACATTTTCAGTCACACACAAAGCATTCTAACGTTCTTCCAATGCAAAATGTTCTTTTTCCTTGTCCAGCATTGCTTTTTCTATATCTACCTCAAAATAGAAAAAGATTAAAAAAACCCTTTTATTTCTTCTTCCACGATGTGTACTGCAATGAAAAATGATCCTTCACTTTGGGTCTCTCACGAGGGTCTTGCACCCTGAGTGGTTCAGGTGTCACTGCCAGCAGCTCCCACCTGTGCAGGAGGCAAATCCGGGCTGCTGAGGAGCAGCAAAGGGACACAAACCCATCTGTGCCCACAGCACCTGGGGAGCCCCAACACTGCCCTAAAAGGGAGGAAAGTGGAGCAAAATAACACTCAGGTTGATTTCCCCTATTTAGTTGGATTCTTGAAAATAAGAATCCTGAGGCAGGCCAGGAATACTTTATTTTTTAATTTTTTTTCTTTTTTTTTTTTTTCAGAAAATGAAGTATTTAGAGAAAAACTGTCTAATCTTACCGGAAAACAAACCCAGACATTCTGCCATATGGAAAGATTCTCAAATTCTCTAATCTGATTCACATGGGCTATTTAGGTAATTAACTAAAGCTGCTTAAAGAAAGGTAAAGAGGGAATATTAGGAAAGGAAGCCAAGCAGCTCACAGATACAGCAGCTACATCGTGCCTCCTGCAAGCACCAAAGGAGACATTATGGTAATGATGATCGGGGTGGAAGCTGGGCAGAGCTCAGGGGCCGAAGGAATCTGGCTATTTCACCGTGATGGAAAGCTCTGGAACGGAGGAAAGGCTGCATGACCTTCCCAGGAACAAGAGACCTCTCTCCTCACCTCTGCTCACTACCACAGCCCCCCAAACAATCTGGAACTTGGCTAAGGCAGGATGAACCCTTGCCCACAACAGCCCATTTTTGCTGTTATTTTTGCCACTGTAAAAAGCCACTCACTGCCTCAAGATGACTTCCTGGCCCAGGTTATGAAACAAACTATTGACACCTGCAGGCAGAAGCACTTACAGGAACTGTTTGCCATCCACAGCCTATACAAAGCCTCAAAAGGTAAGGAGTAACTGCTCTACTGGATTTGAAAATCAGAGCCTTAAATGGCTGTATTCTTCTCGATGGGATGATGTTTGGGGCCAGTTCAAGCTGAGCGAGCCATGAGGATCTCCAGACCAAGCACTAATTAACAGAAGTCATGTACAATACTGTTTTCTTCCACAAAAACAGGTCTTGCTCAGCCTCCCAGAGCTCTGTCAGCAGAGCTCCACATGTGGCATTGTCCTCTGAACAAGGGAGTGAACTAAGGCTTCCAATTTCTTGGCTAACTTCATTTAAGGAAAGAATGAGACTGGTGCCAAAAAGCAATCAATGGATCCCCAGTCAAACAAAACACTTAACACCATGATTTGAATCCAGTCACTCATGTATTTAAAGTTATGAATGTGTTTAAGTGCCTTGCCGGGTGAAGGTCTAATGACTTGGGTTTTTGGACTAAACTCTAGCTAAATCTAACAAATAAATGAACATACACTTGAGAACTCCACGTTTATTTAATGATAAGCCCCAAAATCCTGCATTCCCCTCTCTTTGCAGCCACACACATTGTCTTGGAAAGCGTCCTTCTTCCATAATAATATTTTAAACTGCTTCAGTCTGGGTTCACCTCTCTAAAAATGGCCCAAAATCTCATGATACTGGGAGATATGTCATCAAGAGTTCTAACAATAAGTCAGCATCAAATTAGCATTTGGGTAACATAATTAAACTTTATAAAATGTATAATAAAACAGGAAAAAACAACTGTAGCTCAGGAATCTGGCTGAAGTGCTTTCTTTCAAATCTTACTAAATAGATTATTAGATACTGTGCGAAAGCTGTGATGATTTTTTCTACCCCTTGTACAGCCCTGTAAGTATTTATCAACAGAACTCATTTAGCTATACTGAATGAGACTTTTTAGAACTTTCCTTAATATTTTTATTTATTTTTAATCACTTTTAAAAGGATCCTAAAAGTAAATTCTGTTGTGTTATACACTTGAAAATGGATTTACACCCATCCATGTTTCACTCCAGTGGTCCTCATTAGCAATGTACATATGCATCACATATTTTCAAAATAATTTCTTTAATGTATGTGATTTTACTTTTTCTTCAAATTAGAGAAATGAAGAACCACATCTTCAAGTACCTTGAAGGCAACAGTCCCACTGATATACACAAGAAGGACTTTTGCACCTGAAATCTTCCATTAATTATCAAAGAACTATAATCAAACATAATTATCGCTGCATCCCAGATGCTAAGATCAATAAACTAACACATAGTCATAAGCCCTTTGAAAATTTCAAGTTATTCTGGCACCTGGTGTCCTGTAGGCTCAGGTTCTTTACACTTCTGACAATGTCACCCCTTTTTTTTTGTGCTTAGGCTAACGTTTAATGTCATGTCTTCAAAAAAAACCCCACATTTTAGGGAGGAATTAATCCCTTTAGAACAAGTGACTGGTGTTAGGGATTACCCCACCATTTATCCATAGGGAGAAATTGTGAGAACCTGCCAAGAGTACACAAATTTTTATATATTTTAAATGGAAAAGAGTAAGAATTCTGTATGTACAACTTAAGAACTCCTGGAAAGGAATCCATCTTGCAGTGAGAGATGTCATTTCCAACTACAATGAAACTTGCTACCAAGGCCTCAGAAAAAAATATTCTTTATTATCTAATTAAATAGATATTTACAAGATCTCCAAAATCCCCATTTCAGTAACATTCTGGATTTATATTGTAAGATTCAGACCTGGCAAAAACTTAATAGATCTGAATCTACAACTCCCAGTAAACCCAGAGCTGTTGTGAGTCCACACCTCTGTGATTTGTAGGTATGACCTTGGCAACCCTCCTTCCACCCTATCTTCTCTTTTTAAGTTTTTCATCACATTTCTTATTCACTCTGCTTATTCATGGCCTACATTGATAAAACATATCCTGTAACCCAATTATAACACATAAACCTGTGTTTAATTCAGGCACATTCTGCCTGACAACATTAATGACATCATAATCAACTACAGTACTTTCAACTTACTTAACTACTGCAGCCTAAGTGCAGATTTTTGACAAGTATTTGGGTAAATTTGCCATGTTTTCTATGTGGCCAGCAGACCAAGAGCAGTCAGCAGCAGCTGTTGGTGCCACCCTCTCACGGGTGGGATCTCCCACCAGCATCTCAGATCTCTGGGTGTCACAGGGCACAGCACCAATCAGTACCACGGGGTTTTCAGCGTCACCATCAGCATTTTTGGAGCTAAATACCCCGTGCAGGGTTGAGAAACTACACTACATCTCAGTATTTCTATGAAGACAATTTGGCTAAACAACTGTTACAACAACCTTTGCAAATGGAGGAGATTAAAAAAAACAAAAGGCAAGGCAGGCAAATTATATTTATTTAGTAACAACTGTTAATAGTCAATGAAATAATATATCAGCTTTTATAAAAAAGTCTGAAACACAAGGATCAGTTTCCTATGTTCACGGGGGCATAACTAAAATTCGTCTCTTACTTGTGGATGGTAATTTCAGCTTGCTTAGATTTTTGTTTATGAACTTCTTGTTGGAACAGGCACCATATAGGACTTGTTACTGCTGTTAGATGAAAGCAGGTTCAAAGTGAGAGTTGACTTTGTATCTATCTTTCAACATCTGCTGTGTGTAATACACACTAAAAGCTTCACCTAGTTTGGCCTCATTATATCTTCCTTAATTGAGTCTTAATAAAAAGACTGTGTTCTAGTGTGAAATTTATTAATTGGTTTTCAAGAAGAGAGGCTTGAAGCAATATAGACATCTCAATTAGGGATGCATTTCAACATAAATACAAAATTTATGCCTCCTGTGATTGCCAAAATGACTTAGAGCTAAACATAGAGACCTGACACACCAAGTCTCCAGATATATTTTGTACCTGGGTAGGAAAGCAAAGTATTTCTATAGTAGATTGATTTACTGCTGCTGAAGACTAAAGTGGGGCTACATCTTGAGTGTGTGAAAGGCTGTCACAGAGGGAAAGCTTAATTTATCAATTTGCCAGCTTCTCAGGGGAAGCCATTAATGACAACAGTATGAGGCTGCCTTTTAGCAGGATTCATTGGAGTTATTTTCCTAAGTTAAAAAAAAAAATTATAACTTTTTCCCTCATAAAATACCAGCCCTGTCAGACACACAAAAGGACAACAGGAAATGCTGCTCTAAGCACCAAGAGCACCATCTATTCACCTCACAGCTTCCTGCTTATGTTCAAAGCTCTGAGTGCCATAAAAACAGTATCTTTAAAAAGCAACGAAACAAAAAAACCTAAACATTCCAAAACCTCCCAGACCCAGCCTACCAAATGTTACACACTCACTTTGCACCTAATAAGTGTGGTTTGCTTACCCCTGCGATGCCCAAGCCAAGGCACACTGCAACAACAGATCGTGCATCAGTCAGTAACTGCTTCCTGTAAGTAGCATAGAGCATCCTAGTAGCAATTATTCCACTCAGTTCAAGCTTTTTAAAATAAAACTATTTTTGGTGCCAAACATAGGTGCCTTTTAATGAAATTACAAAAATCTGTGCAGCACAACCAGAAGAAAAATCTCACCTGTATATACAGTTCCAGGCCAGAAAAAAAACGACACGAAAGTACACCTGAGTCTGTGTCTCCCTGGCTCCAACTGAGTTCAAACCTATCTGCAGTTCCAGCAAATAGTTAGAGCCAGGAAATACACTAAACCTATGCAGAGCATGTGTGACTTCTACCACTAATCACCATTGGTTCTGCTTCATCAATAACAAAGTCTAGAAAACATTTAATAAGGAATAGTGTCTGAGAGAATAAGTTTTATAGTGATTTACACCTCTTAATCAGAGTTTGTAGTTCGTTAGGTTAGTGTAATTTTAATTAAACCCCTGGCTCTGCTAGCTTCAGCAGAGCTCCTGCTCCCAGTGAGAGGGCTGAGAGCTGAGTCTCCTTCCAGGCACTCCAGTGCAAGCTCTCCTCTCAGCTTGCACATCTATGGCAGGGTCAAGTGTTCTGACCTCACCTCTGGCAGAGGGGTCACTGAGCACAGGGAAGCTGTGATCCTCTGCTGCTTTCCCACTGCTGAGCTTGCACTGCAGCAGCTCTCCCATCCGCTGACCCCTTCCTTTCATCTCACAACAGGTTCAGGGAAATTAAAAACTCACAATAGCTCAGTGGAAGAAGAAAAAACTGAGGTTTTCTTTGCTTGTAGAGACAGAGGAGCTGACAAGGACAGGAGACAACAGAGCACTTCCTTGGCATTTCTGCCCCTGGGCAGGTGGCAGGATGAAATTAAGGGAGTGTACCCATATTCAAATTCCTTACCTGTTAAAGGATCCTCTGTGTTGTCCTAACTGTTGTTAAAAGGGGAAGAAAGAGGGTACTGGCACTTGTGAGAATGACCCTCTTTTACCAAGAAACTGTCCTGTGCTTTTGCTCACAGTTTCTGTGTTTAATTCCTGGACAGAGATGACCTAAGTGTGATAGTCCCCAGTGCCTCCTATCTGCTTCTGCTGTCCCAAGTAAGGGTTCTTTCACCCCGTGCAATAAACTGATCCACACACAGAGCTGAGCTTTGATTTCATTTCACATCTGCACAGAGAGGGAGGTAAGTAGAGAATCCACAAAGCCAGCACACCTCCATTGGGCCAGGTGATCATTTTTACACACTTGGAACAATACAAATTTGGTATTTTCCATGTATGTAACAACCTAAAGCTCTGGCCATTGTCTTTGCAGCCTGATCTGTTTAAAGACCCAATGCACACTAGTTTTGCTATTCACACTCAGTGAGGAAGGGGTTTATGGGAGTAACCTGTGGGTGGGAATTTTCACAGAACCACAGACCACGCTGTGTTCGAAGGGATCTTATGTTAATGAGCACAAAGTTGTTCTTTGGCTTTGAGGTTGATTTATCATGTCCTCCTGTTCTTACTTCTTGGGTCACGGCTCTTGTTTCCTGCAGGTTTGGTTATTCCTCATTTTCCATAAGTTCTTCTATTTATCCTGTACTATACTTCTGTCAATTTTTAACCTTTTCATGGGACTTTATTTCAACATTTCCAGACTAGGCAAAAGCTCCCCTGAACAACTAAATAGTCTAAGATATGTTGAGGATTTACCAAAGGAACATCCCTGCAGGAGCTCTAACTCCTTCTGAATGCAAGGTGAACATACTGAGCCTAAAGAAATATTCAGATATTTGCATTCACGTGCCTTCTCTTTCTTACAGCCATGTAATCCCCCTCTTCCTTTTGCACATAAAGGAAGAGAAAAAAAGAGCTTTTTTGCAAGCTAGCTAGCAAATGCAAATTTAAAGCCTCTTTGCCCAGTACAGAATGTGTCTGAATTCCATCTGTATCACACTGCTACATGCCAATTACTTTAATTAGGGTGAGATCCAAGATTCACAAGAGAAAGTTCATAGTGTAATTAAGAAATAGTTTTTCTCCTCAGTGCTCCTTTTTCATCTTCTTCTTTGCTCATTTTCCTGCTTCCCTCCCACACTTTCTCCATTCAGGGACTTTTTCATTCTGATTCTTTAGTCATTTTGGCATCAGCGTTGTTGTACTTACATCTTCAGACAGGCATGAAAGCCAAAAAGCTGGTTGCCTTTAATGCTTCCAAGATAAGGTGTAAAAAATGAAAAGCAAAGAAATGAAAGTGAAAGGTTCTATGCTGTTTTCAAGTGATATTTGGTGTGGTGTGGCACAATGCTTTGAAGTGTATCTTATTAAAAGCAATGTCACACGCTGCCAAGAAATGCCACTGCTCAGCACTTGGGGAGCTGGGTAATCTCACAGAAACACAAAAAATGTACTTGCCAAGGAAGGAAAGAACTGATTAGGTTGTGTAGATGTTCTGCACCACCTACAATCAGCATGATAATATTGGATTGTCTTAACAATACCAGCAAAAGACATATCTGTCAAGGTTTGTTACATCAATTTTCATTTGAAGAGCTCCCCAATCTCAATCTTCTTTGCAGCTGGGATGGATTAACACCAACGGTGGGCACCCATTAACAATTCCTGAGTCACACAGAAGCCAAGGCTATTTGTTCCCCTCTCCTGACACTTCCAACCAGAAGGCATCAGTCATTAAGAGCTTGACATTCGTGTGCCTTCTGGCAATAGGAATGTCATCATTGATTATAGAGATTAGTGTGGAAACATCTGGGTTTAGAATTATACCAAGTAATTTCTCAATAAGCACTTGTTTGCTTCTGTGCTAAACCTGAATACAATTTTTTTTTTTTTTTTTCCACTGGAGAACGTAGGTTAATGGAATTTTACAGAGTTGCTGTTAAATAGGAAATAAGTTTATTCTTTAAACAGAAGGGGATGGATTCCTAGTCAGGATAAATTATTTAAACACAGAACTGGTCCCTGCCTCATCAAAAGAATGATTCAAGCCTGTCTCTTGTAGCAGGTGGCAATATCTCACTGACTTCATCTCCACCCAGATCAGGTTAGTAAAGGCAAAATGTAGCAGTGTGAGCTCAGTGCAGTGGAAGCATTGTATCTGCAGTGTGAAAAACCCTCAGTGGGACACTCATCAGTCACCTCTGAGGGGCTCTTTTGTTTTGTTTAATTAAAACAATTTCCAGTTGATTTCAGCTAAACTGATAAAATAAGGATCTTCCACACTTGGATTTACATCAACTCACTTCTGGAAGTTTCCAGTTGTACCTTGGTTTGATGGAGTATCTTTTCCACACAGGCAAAGCCCTGCCACTGCAGACAATGCAAAATCACAGTGGCTGCTTTACAGCCCTCAGATATTTCCTCTGTGAACATCTTTCACACTGACCAAATTGTACAGGCATACAACAAATTTGCAGTTTTCCAACTCGTTTTACCTTGGTGTAAGTGAATGTGATATGATGTTAGAGCAGAGCTGTATTTGGGTTACAACATAAGTAATCCTGAAACACATGCACAGCTTTTAAATTTCAGGAATGCAAGGGTGCACGTGCATTATGATGAGAGTCAACTTGTGGTGACATCGATCTTTGCCTGAATAAAACATAACACAGTAAGTGGAGTACATGAACTTCTAATTGACTCGGCAAACATGCACATGAGAAAGTAAAGGCCACACTTAGGACCAACTATGACATTATTTACATTTCCAGAAAGATGTCTGTCCAAAGGTTTTTCCACTGTACCGTAGCACGGGAATTGCATCATTATGCCATTAACATTTAAATGCAAATAAATAAAATATGCAAGGTTTTATTTGAATTTTTTGCAATTCCATAGGTTTTCTTTAGTGTAAGTTATTCTCCCAATAAGTACATTTTACTCCAAAAATATAAATATAAAAAAAACCATTATGCACTGTGGAACACAAGTACTGACTTGATACTCAGTTTCAGAGTCCCACGTGCCCTATCATTAGTGGCAGACTGATTGTTTTCTACATTTCAGCAAAACACACTGGACTAATTATAATTTCACCAACACTGGAGTTGGAGAACACAGATTAATGATCAGCAATTAAAACATCGACAACATCACAAACAATAATGCTTCATACTGTTAATTTCTGTTGCCTGAAGTCATGCTATTTCTCTTTGGGCATGAAATACATAATGCAGTCATTACTTCCAACATGAATAAAATGCTATCGTATTGCATGCTGAGATTCATACACTGGAGCTAATTTACAGCACCCAGACAGGAATGTGCACTCGGTGCATTGTGCATATGTAATAAGCAGCTAAATCAGTGGTAAGATCTGAAATAGCAGAAGTCAGTCAGATTGCTCTATCCCAACATATGCAGCAGCAAACCCAGATTTTAAACAACCATAAGCTCGATGTAAACAAAGAACGTCAGGCAGGAGTCTTTACCTTCAGAAGTCTCTCTGGCAGACCGATGCTGTCAGGTTCAACTGACAGAGGTACAGCCTAGACTTTTGTGCTGTGTTTTCTAGAAACCTAACATCACTGCAATCCTTCCTGCCTGATGCAGCATTCTATTTAATTGAGTCTCTAGCACAAAGCTCATCTGATGCCATTTCTCATCTGTGCCCCAGGAGATCAGTGGCTGCAGCTGCAGTGGGTACCTGTGGTGTGCCCTTGCCCTTTGAGCACTTGCCTGCAGAGTCTGGGGCTGTCACCCCACAGTCAGAGTGGCCTGGGTGGCACAACAGGGCAGGAGTTAACCCAGCCCTTCTGGCAGAAGATCTGCAAGGGCATCCCATCAGCTACGCTACAAGGGTTTTTTGTGAACCCACTTGCTGTAACGCTGTTTCTGTTATGCTCAATATTCTCTGTTATCTTTTTCACCTATTGAAATTTATGTCAGGAGATGCATTCAGTAAACTGAAAAATAAACAAATGTTCTATCTCTGTGTTGAATGTCAGCACCTTTATGTGATCTGAAACAGTAAAAAGCAAGCTAGGGGACAGCTTTGTTATGAAAGAATGGTGAGCAGAGGCAGAAACACAGAGGGAATGAAAGCAAATACATGAATCTCACCAGTCATTTTCAGAATGGAAATATTCCATTCACTCAGATGCAGACCTATTATGGAAATTGAAATGTATAATAAACCCAGCAAAGACATCAATTAATTAATGTTTGCTACATTTAAAATTTTCCCTATATGATTCAACAGGATAAAGCAAGGTGTCAGCAGCTGATGTGTTCTTTACTAATTATTTATCAAGGAACAGCTAAGTGCTCTCTTACCAAGAGTAGAGACTCCTGATGACTACAGAAGTGCTAGACTGATACGGAGTAAAACATCCCAACAAGAGGAAATATCAACACTAGTTATGTCCAAAACTGAAACAGGTGCAGAACTGTGAGTGGACATACAGATAAAGAATTCACCCATCAGCTCACAGGGATGATCTGCCTCTTATAGCAAATATCAGATCGTTAGGGGTGTCATGGAAGTGAAAAGGAAAGTCAGGTGTTTCATTTATCTGCAAAAACTTTCTGATTAATTTCTAACTTTAGATGTTTCTTGTCCCTTTCCAAGCAGCTGGAATTAAAGCTGTTCATGAACTGCCACTCACGAACAAAGATTCTGCTACCCTGACTTTCTGCATCAATATCTCACAAGTGTCATTAAAACCAGCTGGTATATTTATGAACAAAAATGTCACATTGTGGAAAGCTTGGCAGAATTTTTCCCTAATACATTAGCAGCCCTGGAGGCATTGTCACAGAACTGCCAGAAAAAGGTTTGGTTTCACTTCCCATCTCAAATTCCCAGGAGCAGCAGGGATTACAGCAAGAAAGGTCTGTAGTGATGGAAAGAGACTTTCCTTATGCCACTTAATGGGATGCCCTCTGGCCAAATGAACATACTCTGTGGGTTCTGAATCCAGCCAGGTTGAAATTCACAGTATCTCTTGCTAGGATACAGAGAAGGAAGGATGCCTCCACCTGACACCTAACACACGGCATATGGGCAGCTATTACAAGTGATAAACACAATGTCTGTTACCATTTCTCAAACAGAAGCACGGATGGCTGAAGGCCCAATCTAAGAAAATTCCCCTTTCAGATCCAAACAACAGGTGGAACAGAATTAGCACCATTTTCTTACGATACTTTATGGGCATTGTCAGATGCTCTGACAACGGGGCTGATCTGCTCAGCTGCTCTGCTTGCAGCAGTTGGGATGTGGACTTTAAATGCATTTAAAAACAAAGAGCTGCGATTCACAAGTAGCTGGGCCAGTTGCAGATAGCCAAAGACACGGCCAAAGAGCTGTGCATGGGATTCAGATACCAACTCAGGGAAACAGTTCACTCTCTGTGGTAAAGCTTTTTCATTACCTTGTTCATTAACCTTTCCTTGAGCATTAAAATGCTCATTACCTTCTCCTGTGCAGTATGTTCATGCAGCATTATTTTTCATCGTTCATGTTCCCAGCATGGTGGTGCCCAGTTAAGATAATCTTCAAATTGGCAAACAAAGTGAGCCATTCTGGAGTTTAGTGTTGTCATGACAGCTTCAGACAACTTTGCTTCAAATGCTTACATGTGAAGAGTCAGCCTCATATTAACCTTACATCCATCATCAGAGAAATTTTACATGACAGTAGATGTTCTTAAACGTATTTTCTTCATTTTGTTTTTTCTCTTTACACAAACTTTTATAGGCCTTAAACTCTATCCAAGGATCCTGGCAGAGGTGTTAAAATCACAGACATTATGGTGCTGATGATCATCACCTCATGGTGCTGGCCTGCCCTGTCATAATCAACAGTTGTGTTCCTCCCTGAACACAACCGTAAGAGACATCCAAACCCTGCAGAAAAGTCCAAGCCATTCTGCAGTGCAAGACTTATCAAAAACACTTCTTCCTGGCAGCCCTACCAATAGTACCTGGTGATACTGCTCAGGAGAGCACAGGCAAGCTCCATCCATCATGCCAGCAGTGGTATTCCTTCTAAGTATTATTTTCTGCTATATGTAATTGGAAGAAATATTATTGTAAGAAGAAATTACTTCAAAGGCACTCTCAGGAGGCCTGTGTTAGAAAGGTGTAGAAGCACCTGTACAGCTTGACCTGATATCAGTGGCATCAGCAAATGCTCAGTTCCAGGCCTGGATATAATGGAGTCAAACCAGCCACTGACAACAGCCCCCCAGCACACACCTTCCCCACCAGGCACTGACTTCATTTTTACTTTTTTTGTCTTATGGCAAAGCTAGACTCCAGCTCAACAAACCCACAAAATGAAATCACTTTCTATTGCATTATTCATTTTGGATGTAAACTTACTGTGGCAGATATCACCAAAGGATTTCAGAAGTAGAGAGAAGTGTTCTTACACGGCTTTCAGCAGCAAATAATTAGGTATTTGCTCTCAGAATAATACAGTGAATCTTTTGAGAAACGTGTAAGCAAAAAGGAGGTTTTATACAGCAGTTTCACAGTTAGTAAATCAAACACATCTTATCGAAATGTGACCTATTCAAACTGCAAGTGATGTAGTGAAGAAAGATCATCCCTTAGCTGAGTACATGTTAAGTTCAGCAAAACTGTCAAAGCCCTTTAAGGCAAACAGCCCATTACAGACCATGAACGTTGTAAACTATTACCACTGCCAAGGTAATGGGGGATAATTTCTGCAGAAGTGAAAAGCTGACATATTGTCATTTGACTTTTCCTCAGAACACTACAGATAGATCATCTGTGCAGATAACACGCTCAGCAGCAGGAAGGTTTTCTCCCTACTCAGAACAGCTACCAGAAAAGAGGGGAAAGGCAAGTCTGTACAGGCTACAACAGCCAGAAAAAATACAGCAACAAAACCTCTTAAGAATTCCATAATTGTGTACTGTTCTATGGCACAGAGCTTGGAAGAATCAACTGGAAGGCAGAGGGAAATCAGGATGCTGATCTCTCTGTCAACGGTAGAGAAATATTCCAGCACTGACTTCCAGCAGCAGAACCCACAATCCACAAGTTTACATGATTAAGCTGCGACCATTGAACTCAGCAGGCGTTTGATCGATATCTCTGTCACACAAGAAAGGACACAAATTGCTTTGGGAAATGCTAATGGGCATCCGAAGGTGTCACTGCCTTCCAAAAGCATCTTCCCATGTTTGTACACTAGAGGGATCTAACGCAGGAACTGTGCTGCAGCTGCACGGGAGAGCACACACAGGAGATACGTTCTGCATTGTTATCTCTAGCTGTTAATTAGTATAGCTAACCATGGGGCAAAAAGGGGTTTCCAAACATATATGGCTGTTAAGAAGCCAATAAAAAAGCCTAAGGTTCTCTAATAAAAAGGGCAGCAGATTATCCACTGTACCTATCAGAACAGGGCTTTTGGTGCTCTGCACAGTGCAGAGTGTCAATGACACCTTTAGGATAATTATGGATTTATCCTGAGGTCCTAAACCCATAATCACTTTATAACAGATGCAAATAGATTATAAAAACAAAACAGATATCCCACAGGAAACAAATAAAACACGGGCACCTCATGGAAAACAAATATTCCCTTAGACCTTCAAATAACAGTTGTGATACAAAACACTGCAAGAAATCATCTCATCTGGTGACTTTATCATATATTATCACAGCTTATTGAGCTCTCACTGATTTGATATCACAGCAGCCCTGATGAAAAATGGGGAAGAGAACACAGTGAGTTCACTGTGTTCAGGAGGCTGAAAACAGATATTTTGTCCCTCTGGAGTTTTAAAATAAATAGAAGTTTAAAAGAACATACAGCACAGATTTGGTTTAGATCACCTACTGAGTACAAGGTCACAGGCCACTGCTTTCCATACTGAAATGCAGAGATCTGTGCCATGAGAAAGAATAACAGCTAGAGAAGAGCAGGAAAAATTTTTTTAATAACTTTCACTATAAGCATTCTACCTGCCCCTCATATGCCAATCAACAAAAACTGAAATCATGTTTAGCTACTGGAACTTGAGCTCATGTCATAAAGATTCATTAGGTCTAGCTGTAAAATTAAGCCTCATTCAGACTTCAACCAATTTGGAAAAAATCCCACTCACTGGACAGTGATTTGACTGCAAGAGTGCGGCCCAGCCAAAATAAAAATAAGGAAATATCAAAACAATGCTGAACTGATTTCTAATATTTGTAAATAGAAATTTGATTTTTAAATGTATTATTTGTTCCAAAGTAAACATCTCATATTTGTATTTCTTTACAGATTTGACCTTCACAAAAGAAGTTGAATTTCTTTATATTTAAACAAAAAAATTCCCCCCAAGACCCCTCCATAATATCTGTCTCAGCCATGTGTTCCACATCTGCATTTCAGTATTGCCAAATAACAAAGAACTTCACAATTCACACTGTTCATTTCCTTCCTAACGATTTTATCTAAATGCCATATTGCTCCTAAAATACTGTCAGCCACAAAAATGCCAAAGGTTTCTGCATCAAGGTGCGATTCCATTAAGCCTCACTTTGAACTTACCAGGATATCCTCTGGCTGAATTTTACACAGATCAGGTTGGCTTTGAGTTTCAAATTCAACACTTATGAAAATGACTTTGTTTAAAAGTACAGTATTCAAAGATTTTTCTGCCCAAGGGAGCTCCTTTAACCTTCAAGCTGCACTTACTGGAGGAATCCACGTGAGCCTGGAGCAGTCCCAGCTCCCTCCTTTCACAGCAGCATTGTTTGTGCTCCTTGGTATCTGTTCTCCACATCTTGGAGCCTTTCCCCAGCTGAACTCTGCCTCTGGAGGGTTCTGATTCATCCATTTCCTGATAACTCATATGTTCTCTTTGGATTTCTAGGAGAGACAGCAAATGCTGCAAAAGGAAAAAAAAAAGGGGGGGGGTTTGAAATTTTAAATACATTTGAACTTTGTAAAATTTACTCTTTTTTTTTGTATTTTCCTTAAATGAGTGTTCATTTCATTGAGTTTCATCAGCATGAAAGAACACAGAAAGTGAATCTTTCATTTCCCTCTTCCAGGTATTCCTACCAGCCACTAGACAGGTTAGACATCTGTGGATAATGAGAAGTACAAGTTTATTACAGGAGAACTCAATAAAAAGCATGCATCCTCATGCTTTAAAGCATTACAAAAATAAATCTAGAACTGATACCCCTTTGCTCTATAAATAGCATTTGATGGAGATTAAAGAGAAACTTTTCCTTCCCATATTAGTTCCATAATTGCCTGATGGTACTATATTCTGAAGCAATTTTATCAGAGAGACAATCGACACATACACACTTTGCTAAAGAGAAAACTAATTTTCATCACTTATTCCATAGTAAACGTGCATGTTTTCAGCTCATGAACAGGTGAGGGTGCTTATCTCTCAGGAAAAAAAATGCAATTTATCCTGTTGGGTATGTCAGGGTATGAACATGCACAAGAATGTTTCCCACGCAGCAAACACACTGACAATTTTCTCAGAGGGCCTTGCCCACGAGCTCAGAGCCCACAATAAACTCTCTTCCTGTCCTGCACAAAGCAGCAGCTCAAACTTCTGTGGCAATATGTAAACTCCCCATAAACACCCACTCCAGAGCAGAAAGGGAGTGCCTGTACTCAGCTCAAAGCACACAAACACTTCTTACAGAAAAAAGCTTTTATTGGAGGAAGCTGCAGGTCTTAGAATATATTACACCAAGAAAAAGTTGCAATTCCTCAAGTAATTTATTCATTGTCATTTATCAGCAGTAACCATTAATAGATGTCTGCAAACTTGCAAATGGATCCATTTCAACACACTTTTCAGCAACTGTTTAGAATATCATGGCATTTAAGCAAAATGTTAAGAGGTGACATCTCGGGATGTTATTTGGTATTTCATATGGATGGATAAACTCCCTTCCCCCTGCCCATCAGCTGGCAGCTCCAATCTAAAGAATCAGTCTGGCAGTTCAGAGTTATGAGTTCAGAATGAAAAACTAAGGATGCAGAAGCAGTTCTCAATGGAGGCAGGGGGATGCTGCAAACTTTCTGTGCTCCTTTTGCCACTGCCAGCTATGGGAAGTCATCAATTTACATGACAATTTATCTTTCAGGCATGTACTCACTTCTAATGTAAATGATATAGAAAAAAAATACTGATTGATCATAAACATCTCCAAAAATAGGTTTTGTGAATAATGAACTTTCTCCCAGACAATTCCATTTAGTGCCTTTGAAATAGTAAATGCTGCAATAAATGTTTTAATACAAGTAATTGCAAGTAAATGATAGAAATATTTTATGTCTTTTCTTAAGGGGTAATTCACACAGCCATCCCAGACAAGTGCTGCTACTCAGAAAAAAATACCCACACCACAAGCAAGACAGCACTGGGTGACAGAGATTCCTGAATCATGCCACGCTTTCCCAGGAGATCTGGAAATTGTCATCACAGCCACTTGCTATCAAAGTTCAAACAATTTAATAATGAAAGCTGAAGCATTTTCACTGTTGGTGTCATCATGACATTAAATTATATGATGGACTGCCCCAAAATGACAAACTTTAAATTGTGAAAAAGTTTATGAGGCATACATGCTCTCCATCATCTGTTAACACCTTTTACCAATTCCAGTTTCTTCCACGTACAGTAAATGTCAGCAAACACCTTCAGCCTTTTAGAAAACCACAATGTAAAGTTGAAAAAAATTATGATAGAGAAAGCTCCATTTTCAGTCTTTATCTTCCATTTAAAATGGTGTTAGGGTACATTTTGGTAACAGGAAAACCCAGTATGCAGACAGGACAGAGCACATCTTCCCATGATGCAACAACTAACAAAGCAGAGGAACAAGCTTTTAGTAATAATTCTGGAGGACAAAATACTTCATTTAGGTACACAGGGAGTATGGAATAGACAAAGTTTTGCATTGTCCTCAATATATAAACCAAGCAAAAAGCTGAACCATATGGGCGCTGTGGGGAGGTCAGTCAGCCCCCACAGGCTGTCATTGCTCCATGTCAATCACTGACACAATCAATTGACACAAACACTGTGTCAGTCAGTGCCAGGTGATCTGGTCTCCATCAGGTGGCTCCACACAAGCTGGAGACCAGAAGCATTCCCAAACTCCATCACCATCAGCCCTGCCTAAGCACAAGGCTGTGTCTAGGAACAGATGCCCATAAACCCTATTGCCAAATCTTCAATCTGTACTCTTTACATGAAGGATTTTTCAGTCCTTCTTGTGCCTCCAAATTCTTTGTGCTTACTCAGTCTTTGTTATTCCAAGCCCAGGGAAAGACAAATAAGGTTATATAGAAAAAAACATCAAAACTTTGTAACTGGGAATTAGAAACTTGTTGCATTTAATATCTTTGCATAAAAGTGTTTCAAATATTTCACACAGGTAGATGAGCAGAGAATGTTTTGCACAGCTACACGTGGAACAGCAAATGCCACACCAGCTTGTTGTACTTGCCTGTGTTTACCACAGTAAAAACAAACATAGTAATTTAAACATGTATACATACATATTTTCAATGCAACTGTACCTAGGAGGGATTTCAAGTGTTCCCAGCATGAAAACAGCAATTCTGAACCCAGGTGCTACAAACAAACCTGAAATTCAGATCAAAAAATCTTCTCCAATATAACCTCTAACATTTTCTTAAATAACTGATAAATAATGGCAGTCATTTGGTATTTAATGAAAAATAAACAACAGGAAAAATTCTATCTTGAAAGAGACTGGGCAGGAGTTCTTGGTTGTGTATCACAGTGTTCCACATCAATTTTGCTGGCTTGTAAATGTAAACAGTTTTGCACAAAGCTGGGCAATCTAACAATCAAGTTGAGCTCCTCCCACATAACAATAATTTTTGCCCAAAAGGATTCTGATAACAAAGTTTCCTCTGCTGGGCTTCAAATGGAACTGAGAGTCAGACTTCACTGCAGATGTCAAGCGCTCTCATGTCACTGCTTGCTTACTGAACCACGAAGAGAATAACAAGCTTTAAGCAACAGGTACTTGTCAGTACTAAAGTAAAAGAATTAAGAAATAAACACCTGCAGAGAAAGACAGAAGAAACTTTCCCTGACAGAATACAAGTCAATTAAGGTTGACACAGTGCCCCTAGTAAAGACCCTGTTCTCAGTCACTTGTACCACTGAGGAAGCTATGATCATCTGGGTGATGTGTCTCCCTTGGCCTGAATTTCCTGGAAAATTTCAGTCAAAATACTGCAGCCATTCCTGAGAAAAAGGCAACGGGAAACAGCATTTGCTTAGAATGTTGAAAGATTCTGAAGCCCTTTCTTTAAAAAGTCCCATGCTTTAGAATAAGAACTCGAAAGCTGGCAGGGATCTTGTGCCTTTTGCACCCTCAATGAAAAGCCACTCAAAAATGTCCAACTTTGAGCCTCGTGGTTTGTGCACAGCCAGTACTTCCTGAACCTCAGCTGCTCCACTTCCCAACCTTTCTGTCTGTGCTGGACGTGCTCCAGGGGCCTGGGAAGGTCCTTCTCTGCAATTACAGCTCAGTGCCAAATCTGAGTCGAGCAATCTGAGCTAAGGCAAGAGGTCTCTGCTGCCACTCAATGCTCTCCTCACTAAGGCCAAGCAATACACAAGAGGCAGCTCCCAAACTTAAATATCCAGGGAGAGCACCAATCCTTCGGGGAACAGGCTGGGAGAGGGGCTTGGGAATGGAAAAGAACCTGTGTAAGTGCTTGAACTACTTTGGGAGAGAAACTGCAACTGCTTCTGCAGAGCCATTTGATACGGAGAGGTTCTTTGCAAAACTCTCCAACATTTCCATTCTTTTTTTTATAATTCCTTAAGCATCATAGCAGATATGAGTGTAAATGTATGTGATAACTGCTTGACAGTCTCTTTTAATTTCTTTTAAGTTATAACCAAACTAAAACAACTCCCAGACTAACAGTATCTGACCCACCTAAGACAAATCCCACCAACTTTGGTGTATAATATTAAAGTAGTCTGATAAAAAATAGATATTAAAAGTAAAGAGGAGTGTTGCAGGTAGCTTGAATATCTATATAAATCTTCAGAGATTTTGTTCTACATTGAACAAAAATTCCAGTACAAAATTAGCTGCAGAACCCTCATCTACCAATTCCCAGAACAAGAACATCTCTAAGCCCAGGAATGGCTCACATGTCAAATGTTCTCAGCTTACTCAATGGGATTTCCTTTAGGATTATTAGAATAAAATATTCCAATAAGGAAATGTTCTTCAAACTATAAAAAAACAGTGCAAAGCTTTCTCAAACATTTTTCATTCCGTCCATTGCTTCTGGCAGTCATCAGAAGAGCTGACAGCTGCATTTCAATTTTCAGATTTCAATATTGCCTTTGATAGATGACATTCTTTGTATATTTCTGGATTATTTCTGAGCCTTATTCTTCTAAAAGTCCCTGCTCAGTTGGATTTAGTTTTCTCTGTCACTGGCCCGAACAAGATGATCACTTAATGTGAAAAGACCCATGAAGCAGCAAGAGAGAATGACATGTAGCAGTGTCAAATTCTGCAAGATTGTTCTGTATTACTTAAGTTCCTGTGACTGAATCACAGTCTGGAAAACTTAATTTTGGAACTCAGTACTAAGTTTCGAAAGACAGTTGGTAATTGAAAAGTTCCTTTCTAATGAAAGTATGAGGTGATGAAAGGTTGGACTAGCAGACTAGATCATTTGAGTCTTTATTAATAATATGAGTTCATTTTAATTCAGTGAAGCACATAATTGGCATCAAGCTTTTCAAGATCAGTACTCTTTCCTGTGACTTGAATCCGTAATATTTTAAGACATTTTTAATGTTATGGTAGATGTTTTTATTATTTGCATTTTTAAATTAGGTTACTGTTAGATAGTTCAGACTAATTATAAGCTTGTTGATTTTATTGAGCCCAATGATATCCAGTGGCTAGTGACAAATCTTTCTAAGCCTAAACCTGAATTCCTTGCAATGACTCTGCAGTCATTCGCACTGCGGGGCAGGGATGAACAGCTCCCCCTGGGATTTCTCCACCTTGAACAACCAGAAAAGGGCAATGGGGTCAATTACTGCTTCAGTTTACCCCACAGTTGCTGCATATAAATCAGTTTACCACAAGTAAAAGTGGTAAGTTCTCAAAGTGCTTTAATAGCATTTATTCCAATGCCATTATCTCTGCAATTCCAGGCATTCTCAGCGTAGGACAATGAAATCCAGAAATAAAAATACACAGAATGCAATGGAAATGCTCTTGGCCATTTAGACTGAGATCACCACTCTGAAAAGTACAGAAAATGAGTTACATTATGTCAAATACAAGAGAGTAGAACAGTACATAGAAACATAGTAACAACTGGAAAGAAAGCCAATAATCCCTTTAAAGAAGGAATGGTTTAAATACGGTGAGGAAATATGTTCTCATTTTAAATACCTCACCAAGGTAAGATACCTACCCTTGGTAAGATGTCTGGCCCATTCACCATTACTACCCTCATCATTATTTCTCTTATATTTATGTCATTTAAATACTGAAAGCTATAATCAAGGTTCTACTTCAATACTAAATAAGCAATTAGCAGTCAGACACTAATATCAAGCTGACATTTCAGAGGGATTTTAAGATCCTCTGGACCCAAAGTTCAGCCTGTATATCCATTAACTCCGTGCATTATTTTTTAAACAGCACAATCTTTCCTGCCTAATTTGGGGATGTAAAGCTACAATTTTAAAAGACTGAATATATCTTGCAGAAGACTGTCCCCATCTCCTGACAGGAACTCCACAGCTCACGTTCACTAGAACACTTCTCAAAGGCGCCTTTCTAATAAAACCAGACTGGGCACTGTCTGAAGGTGCCAGCCAAGAATGCACTCCCACCACGCCTGTGTGAATGGCAGCAACGCACAATTACTCCTTCTCCCTGTAAATCCAAACTGCAAAGCATCCAAAAACGTTGTTGTGAGAACAGCAGGGAGTGAAACAGGACAGAAACCTCTGCGTTTTCTCTCTGGAAACCCTACCACCTTCCACATGGGTCCACAGGGGTAGGGAAGCTCCAGCAGCAGGAGAGAATAGGTTTTTCTTTTGCTAATAGAAAAACACATTTTGACAAACAAAAGCAGCATTACGTTATTCTACTGCAGTAGTTCTACAGTAATATGCCAATAACATGTCAGGAACACACCTTATAGGTATTTTAATCAAGATATTATACTGCCGATTTGCCTTAGAATGTAGGAAAAAAAAAAGGGGGGGGAGGGGGGAAGCCAGAGTACAAAGACTTTAATGTTACGGAATTGTACTGGAATTGTATACACATTTCTGAGGTCACATGACATCATTCTTTCAGGCAGTCACATGATGAAATAATAGTTCTTAATGTGATTAGTCTACCCTATAACTAAGGGAGTACACAGGAAAGGCTCCATCATATATTTACTGGCTCCTTCCTTTTCCTGTGTGACCAAATGCTGCTCAGTAAACAGAAAACATGAACCACGCTGTGCTGTAGCCAAAATCTGAGAGAGATGTGAAGACACAGAAATGAGAAGCATATCTTAGAGCAGTTGACAGCCATTAGATCACCACCATTTCCCCTCAGGAACTGGCTCCAATATTTCTGCCACAGCACTGGGTTTTTTGAGGGAGATGATACCATACACCTTTTCCACATGGCATGGGATTTAACCACAGGTTTTATGCAGCTAAATCTTGTTCACGCAATGCCTGGAAGATTTGAACGGGAATGATTAATTGTTACCTTTTAGCACTTTCTTTTGCATAAAGAATTTAGAGTTTGGGAAGAGTCCTTCAGGAAATTACCCCTCAACACTTGTCCCTCAGTACTTTTTAATAAAAAGTTCATTGCAATAATTTTTCACAGATGGAACATTTTGGATTTTTTTCTTTTATTCTCCTTTTCTGAACATTCTTTGTCTAACTCCTTTGATTTATTTTTTTCCTTGTGGGTTGAAGAAATCATCATCTCTACCAAATTCTTTAGTACTGATTGTAATTAACAATCACAGCCTGAGCTAAATTATTTACTTGCTGGGCATCTGGCATTTTCCCTGCAATCATTTACTGAAGGTGACATTGACACACTGGAAAAATCTAGAAAACTCTGAGATATCATTCAGTTTTTTACTTTTTTATGGATGTTCAGAAATTATATTTTTACTCTGATAGACTCTAGGCTGTTCTCGGTAAACCTAATAGAAACACTAATTTTCCTATGTGTTCCCCCAACAAGGTCATAAGCAATTTCAGGTTGGATCTAAGACTCTTCCCCTGCCTGTAGTGGAATTCTGGTGAAATTTAAATAAACTAACAATCTTACTTTATATTGACACAGTTTTTTGCAGGACATTCCCAAACCCTCACTGGATAATTATAGAATTATTTAAGAAACCCACTCACAGGCCAAAGAACTATGCTCCAAAATACACAGCAGCTTGCTCTATATTGTGTTTATAAGAATAACATCTAGTTTTGAAATAAACAAATAGTGTGATCTCAGAAGAGCTTCGAGCTTAGGAAGAAACCAAGAACAGGGAATGCAGAAACCAGATTCATAAATTGGATGGCTCTCTAAATAAACAGACCTTCTAACGTTTCTGTCCTTAGCCATACATAGGAATATTTCCAAATATTCTGAATGTTGTATCCACTGTACCATGAGTAGGTAAAAGAGGTGGGAAGGAGAGGGGTTATGAACATAAAAGCTTGATCTCTCCAGTTAACACTCTGGTTAGAGGGGTGTGAGGGGAGCACCGTCAGCAGGTGCCACCAGCCCCAAGGCAGGGACCACAGCTCACAAAGGCCATGGCTGAGGGGCTCAGGGAGCCAGACAGACAGAAAAACAGTGTCAATGCACACCTGGAGAGAAAGCTTCTGCTCAGCTACACCATTCACTGCCCCTGCCAGCCCTTCTGTATTTCACTGTAATGGTAAAGTCTTCCCACAAAAAAGAAAGGTGGTGTATGTTTGTATAAGTGTCCACTGAAATTGTGTCCTGATTCAGGCCTCTTAATTATACAAAATATTAATGATCAACAACAAAGCTCCAAGGATAAGAAAAATCCAGTAACAGTTGCCAGCTTCCCTATGCCATAACTGCTGATCAGGAAAACTTTAGATCCTGCCTCTCATGCAGTAGGGCACATTTCCACTACGCATGTGATTCTTAGCTAAGTTCATTCAATAAATCTGTGTCCTCAGTTCTTGACACCCGCACATTCTGCTTCCTCTGAATTGCCTTCACTCCTTCAGCACAGATTGAATGACTGATTAATTGTAACAATTTTAGCATTGCCTTTGTTGCTCTCATTAGAGATGTCATTCATTCGTGTGAGAAAGCAGAGATAAGCAGTGCTTAGTTCGCCTTCTGTCCTTGTACAGGGCCTAAAAAGGAGGAAGCTCTTGGTGTCTTCAGGGTAATTATGCTGGTATTTGTTACTGTGGGTAACTCTGAGTGCCTGGAGGTGGAAGCATCTTGTTACCACAGCATGAGCACCAAGAGAAACATTCAAAATGCACGTCTTGCAGATAAAAACAAGCAGAGAACTTCCAGAAAGAACAGTTGGCAATTTTATGATAACTGGGAAATTGAACATGTTTATGCTCCGATGGCAAAATATCTTATTTCCTGCCTATAAACAAGGGCCAGCCTTGTGGTGTCACTGTGCAGAAATGAAGGGCGGTAGAAAAGGCTTTGCAACACCTTTGTTATCATCCTGTCTTCCTGTATCCTGCCCCTTGTCCCTGGCTCTGCTACATTAGCCTGTGGTCATGAATGAACAATTAGAAAGATAAAATGTTTTCATTTGCAGCTTTTTTTTTGCATTTTATATGCCTTCAGTGAGAGCAAATTTGTTTTAATTACATCTCGCATTTTAGTAACACACATGCTCATCAGGCCCTTCTGTCACCTGTGCCCACAGTGTTTGATCTCCACGAGCTCTGTGCTCACACTGAGCAGGGATGAATGCAACAGAAAACCTTACACAGAGCAGGGAGACATAAGATTTTTAAATCCTACCATGACTTAACCACAAAGAAGCTGGCTGATTTTATCCCCCTGAACCACCCAGTTCTGTCCAGATTCAGGACCAAAGCCAAGACATTCAGATCTGCAGTCTTGTCAGCTAAGGCTGTGAAGAACTGACAGATGCCCCAGAAGACTCCCAATGTCATGGCCCTGGCAACTTCTCTACCCTCTGCATTACCACTCTGCTTGCCAGTCAGGAATTCAGAAATTATGCTTTGCTTCCTTTGCATCTAATTTACATCTCAGGCAGCACTGTTGTTCTAGCACAAAAATGAACACTCAAGGAAAAAAAGAATGGCTACAACACGAATAAAGTACACACCGTTACTAAGATAGCTGTTTTTAAATACACAAAAATTCTTGTAAGGCTTTGATGAAATCCCCTCACAAACTACCACCTCTAAAAACCACTTTATGAGCCTATGCTGATTGCAGGAAGGCGTATTGAAAGCCACCAGGAAACAACTCTGCAGGGTGAAACTCAGTGTGTAATGAGGGGTGCAGGTCCCTCACCCTGGCCACGCTTTGGTCAGGCTCGTCAGGCAGCGCTGCCACGGCTGCAGTTCCACTGTCATTTTGGCAGTAAGGAACAATTCTGCTCACAGAAGCAACATCAAAGTGAAACATGCTTTGAAAACATAGAACACTGAATCATGCTGCCATTTAATGACTTTTACATCTTACGAGAATGGGGCAGAAATCTCTTACATTCTTTTCCGTCTGCAGTTCTTTGATACCCTGACAGACCCACACAGCTGCAGTTCTGCTCTCCTCCATCAAACTCTTGCCAGGCACACACTGGAGCAGCACCCCAAGCCCAGCACATCAGCCCAGGGGACCCCATTCCCTCCATTTCACCTCCCAAGTGCTGTTTAAGGCCAGAACAAGTACTGCTTTTGGAAATTGCCAGGGGAGGGCTCCACAATGTCTTTAGAAAAAATAAGGTTATTTGAGCCTGCCTATAAAAACACAAAGACTGGAATTATATCAGGCAAAGATACACAGGTAGATCCTAACATCAGAAGGGCAAGTGTGGAAACATTTTAAATGCAGCAGATGAGATGTTAGATCAGAAACTTAATGTTGAGCAAGCCAAATTCTCATCTGGTGACAACTGACTTGCAAGGCTGAACAGAATTATGTCAGAACATCATCAAGGATGATGCCCCTTTCCAACTGCACTGGCTTTATAAAATTTAGGGCCTGAATCATTAATATTCAAGGCACTTTGCTATGGCCATCTTTTCTGTGAGCTTTTGTGGCAGAGATAGACTGATACATCCCAGTGGGTTTGTGATTCACAGTTGTAAGGTGGATTTGTTTTGGCATTAGCATAGTCAATGATTAAATGAATTGCATTTATTAAATAAGTTGTCTATCAAGTGCTACATTGTAAATAATGTGAGGTGGCTAGAAGCTGCAAAAGTGTCAGGAAACAATCAAAATCTATGTCAAATATTAAGAAAGCTACACAGAATGCACATTCCTTCTCTCTCTGACATGAGTGATTCTATTCTTTTCCTATCCTTTCTGTCTTCTCCTTCATTCAAGTTCCAAATTATTTCATACTGCTACAACATTTAAAGCCATGCAATAACACATAATTTTATTTTAGTCACTTGTTCACAAGATACAACCTACAGAAGAAGAATTTTCTTTCACTAGAAAGCCTTTAAAGTCAGATTGTGTCATGCATTCATGAGTCAAGGAAGGCATTTAAAAGACTTCATAATTTTAGAGTAATGTTAGAAGGCAGCAAAGTCTGTTAACAGCGTTAATGAATTCCCATCTCAGCAAGAAAGCAGCTAACTACTCTTTCATTTCAGATTATGATTATCTTGGGCTTCAGGCAACCACTTTGGTCATGGAAACAAACACCTATTTGCAAAAGCATTTAGAATAAGACTGCATTTAACTATGTATCTCCTTGATTCTTCATCAATTTAACTTTAGGAAAGAAAAAAAGCAAGGGCAGATTCTGTGGATTTAGTTTTACCTTTTAATTTGAATAAAATAATTAAAAGCTATTGGCCATAATGGCATATAAAAACAGTGCAAACAATTGCCATATCATGAATGCATATCTACTATAGGACAGCCTGATACTGATTCACAACCTCCATCCTCCAGACTTTTCCAAAAATGAAAATAATGTCTCCTGTTCCCCTGCCAGGGCTGGTCACAAAGGTTCCTGCCAACTGCACTGACTGAAGGCAAGTCCCCAGCAGCTGAGCAGATGATTTATTGTGTGACCAACGGTGGCAGCTGCAGCTGTGGGACAGGAGCAGGCCCTGGGCCACTCACAGCTGTCTCACCAACACCAAGGGCCGTCCATGTCATCAAACAGGAAGGTTTGGTCCAGTCAAGAGATCATCAGGTGGCCACACCTGAATTTAAAAACCTTCAATACATAAAATACAGCCCTACATGGCTATCAGTCTGAAGGAAACTGGAGATTTATACAATTTAAAATACATGATAACACAGAAAACTCACAGTTTGAGACTTGCAAGTCACCATTAAGGCGACCTAAGAATACCTTTAACATTCTGTAAACAGGTTGTAGGTTTTTCTTAGCCTGGGCACCCTTCAAAATAAATAGAAATCTAGTTAAAAGTCAATGGAGTTTGGTAATTCATTTCATCCTAAAGTAAACATTTAAGAGTAGCTCAGATGGAACATTCCTTGAGTGCATCTATAAACACAGAAACTGATCAGAGTTGTAGGATTTACCTGGGATGTGAAGATTTGTGTTAAAGATTTTTCAACAAGGCAGAAATAATATGGTTTGGTTCCAGAGCCTGTAAATCAGCATCCTGACTGAAAACTACTGAGTGCTCTGAGCTGTGACCTACCCTTTCCCTCTGCTTCTCACCAACAGCTGCACTGTGCCTTTAAGACACTCTTCTGAAAAAAACACTTAAATTCGTAGTTTAAAACAAACAGCATTTTTACTGTGATTTTTTTAAACATAAAATATTAATCATCTAAATATCAAGGTAGAGATCTGTTGGTACAAGATATTTTTCGAGCTGCAGGAAGGGAAGTCTGATTTTAGCAGCCCCAGTGTTCTTATCAGTCGAAAAATGGGTATATAAAGTTAAGTAAATTCTCACAGCATTCATTTTACTGGACTAAAGCTGTCTTAGCAAAAAAACCCCTCTATTTACTGAAGTACAAAAGAATCATCACCCTATATATTTACTTCCACTTTTCTAGTCCTTGGCCCAAAATAAACATTAGAGCACACCCAAAAAAACCCCGAAGCAAACAACAACAACAACCACCAAAAAAAAAAAAAAAACAAACAAACAAAAAAAAAAAAAAAAAAAAAAAAAAAAAAAAAAAAAAAAAAAAAAAAAAAAAAAAAAAAAAAAAAAAAAACCAAAAAAACCCACAAAAAAACACAAAACAAAACCAACCAAGCAAAAAACCCCGGCCTGACAGCTTTTCAACTTATTTTTTGTCTCAAATTTGTGCTCACAGTGCTAAGATTCACAAGTATTGTATATAATGCCATTTCAATTCATAATTCATTAAAGTATGCCACAATTTTTAAGGCATTTCTAGCTTCAAATACAAAAATGACTGTCCTTTCATGTGCCCCCCACAGCGTACAATGTAAAGATGAGAATCAAGTATTGTATTAGGAAAAATATCCAAAGAGATCAAGTAAGAACTAGAAAATGAGAGCGATGAAGCAGAAATCCAAAAGTAAGTTAATAAAATTCCACTACTAAGAAAAAAATTAGATTTTTTCTACACTTTCCAACAGTCTTCCGTCACCAAAATCCTGGATTTACAGATGGTATTTTGCCATTTATCACTATGAGATTTTGTGCAATCTGAGCATGTAAGCGTTTCTTGGTAAATATCAGTCTTATTTTATGAGTTGCCTAGCAAATGCATGGATATGTCATAAATAAATAACATTTTTATTAATAAATTATTATGGCAATAAATAAGTAATGTTTCAAATTACCCACTAGCAAAGCACAGATACTGAGCAATTTGCTTATTTGAAATTCAGATTTCCTAATTCATTCTTTATTCCACGCTGCCACAACAATATTATAGAGATCTTATCTGCACTTTTCCAAACTCTAAAGATTTTGTTAACTTTAGCTGTCTCTCAAATTGACTGGATTATGAATTTATGGAATGAAGATATTTATGGAATGATCAACAACAAAACACAAAAAAAAAAGACCCCAAACAACATGCAGAGATAAATCCAATGAAACTGAAATTGAAATTTTAAACAATATGTACCAAAAGCCAGTGGCTGTTTACATCTCAGATATTATCCACATGTACTAGAAATGAAACATATTTAATTGTAAGTAGGGGCATATCATATGAAACAATAAAATGGAAAAAATATGATGAAAGTTTTGAATTATTAAGATGAACACAGTTTTTTCCGCTCAGGTGTTTACTACACGTTCCTTGTGTGGCATTATTTTGATAGACTCCCACTCCCAGCTCCCTTTTAATACTCCAGAAAGGAGTAAAACACTGCAGAGCAGAGCAGCAGCATTCCTGCTGCAGCCAGCAGCAAAAACCCATCTACACTTCAATGGATAATCCTGCTCTGGCTAAACACTGAGATAGCAACTCCTCACAATATCAATATTCCTGGCCTGCACTGGGTGCTGTCACTTGGGAGACAGCATTTTCCTGGAATGAACCTGGCTGGAGGTGGCAAACTGAGCCAAACCAAATACATCATGAAATGAGGAAGAGCAAGGATGGCTTTAAATATCATCTAAACTGTGAAAGCATTCTCTAGAAGGATTTGAGTCAAACCCAAAGTGGCTTGAGTGAGGATTTTGTGCAGCTGCTTAAATCTGTATGGTGGCCCAGAAGTGCTGAACTAGAAACAGGCACGTTATCCTCTCTTTCATCCTCAGCTTCACACAAAGCTGCTATTGAGAAACACTGACTCTTCTCTGAGTCTTCCTGGCATAAGGAGAATGGTAGGGAGTTTTGGAGCTAGGAAAAATTTATCCTGAAATGTTTTGGGAGGGGAAAAAAAGGCATTTTATAAAAGCAGTATATAAATATCATTAAAGCTATTGTAGCCATAAATAATTTCTTCTATGAGGGAAAGCAACCTCAAGGGAAATAATGCCTTAGGAGGCAAAACTTTCATATCTGCAAAAATAAATGCTTAAGGGGAAAGCCTGTCCAGTCAAAATGATCTGCTGGGCTGTGGGGATGAAGTGACCCAGGGGACAATCTCACCGAGTGTTTATGGTGCAAATGTGCTTTTAATGCAGTGGAGTTCTGCAGATTGAACACTAGGCAAATCACAGGCACTGGTCTCACAGTCTCAGAGTTTTCAGACCTTCATCCTTAATAACCCCGATGAAGAGCAGTGTCACAGCCCAGCAACAACAGGTCCATCTGAGAAGAATGAGAAAAGTTGCTCAGTGAGAGCTCACCCCGATGAAAGCCAAGCTCCAATGCTCACTACCGTTGGTTGAGCAGCTAAAAGCACATGTTCCCTGTCCAGTGCCAGGCTCGCTCACTCTGCAGCAGGGCAAGGAAATGGGCACAGAGAGCATGAACAGAGCTCTGCAGCTGGATTATCAGGTATTAAGCATAGAACATACCAAAGGAAATATTTCTTCATGCAATTTACAACAGAACTGTGAAAAATTGCACCTGTGCCACAGGTGTTGCAAGGGCTAAATTATAAGTGTCTTGAAAAAGGTTGAGACAAGCTCCTGAAGGAGAGGTCTATCACTGGATATTTGATATGACAGTTCAGATATAACTTTTGCCTTAGAAGTCCTTAAACTATTGATTGCCATAAGCTGTAAGAATATAAAATGACCCTTTTCTCAAAAGGGTCTTGCAATACTCTTCTGTAAGAATCTCCTGCTGGACTAGACAGATCTTTGGTGTGACCTAGTGACATTTTTCTCATCTTATCCATCTTCTGTGAGCAATATTGGAATATCATTGAGAGCTTTTGATTTGCCACATGCCATAATCACTTTCTTTTGAGTGGAATTGAAGAGAATACTTACAAAGCCACAAGGTAGATGCATGCTCAATTACAGTACAGAAGCGGGGATTTTAAATTCCAACCAAGAAATAATTTTTGATTAAATAACTTACTAAACAATTCAACTCTTATTGAGTTGTTTAAAGGAGTGCTACGCATAGACTGTTCCTACTTCCATATTTTGATTTTTTTCCTAACAGTCAATATTTTTATTGCGACCTGCTTAATCCTGAAAAAAAAAATATTCATTGCATATTCAGTTTGATTTTTCCAGAAGCTTATACAAAATGTTTTATTGATATGCCCCGATGAGACAATTCCCTTTAATAAAAGGGAAAAAAAAACCCCACAAGAAAACAAAAGTCTACTTAATATGAATCTAAACAAACACCATAAAGGACCAAAGAAAACTTACACAGGCAAAAGGGATTTTATAAGGTCAAGCCTGGCCCATTGTGCAGCAGGTTTGCACGAGTTATTGCTTAACAACAAAAAACCCCGTGCCAGGACACACATGAGTGTGGACATGCTAGGCATGGATTGAAGTGGAAAATGTAGCGCTGCTTGAAAATTTGTAAGTTTTCTAAGGGTGGGGACTCAGAAAAGATTAATTCAGGGTGAGGCTGCAGATTCCCGCTGTGGGGTTGCCCCAGGCCTGGATGCAGAGGTACCCTTGAGTCTGGCTGGCTCAAATCATCATCATGAGCCAGGCAGGCTCTTTTACAAAAGTTAAAGACTATTTTCAAATCTCAAAAAATATATGAGAGCTTCCTATAAACATTATTACATGCATTGAAAAAGGAACATCACTGGGCATGTAGAAAAATCTCATCCAGCAAAATATATTTGTCTGCTCTGGCCAAGATAGGGCACTAGATTTTGTTTTATCATATTCAAATTCACTACACAAATATTATATGCAAAATTGAGGTTAAAACTAAAACACATGATGAACATTTTTGCATATCCTGGAATTTTTTAAACTTTGTGTCTATTTTATTTTTTTCTTTATGTTTTTCTTAAAGATACTAGTTCCTCCATTTGTGACCTTGGATATTTCCCCAAGTTAAGAAAGTCATTATTTCAATAATACTGTCTCCACACAAAGACTAAGAACTCAAACCTAATTTTTCAAATCATGAAGCTAGGATACCGGGGCTAGGTACAATTTAACCCTGGGAATGGTTAAACTGAAAGAAATGCATAATCCTGAATTCCCAGTTCTGGGCTGAACAGACATATCCATCATCCTGCTGACTGGCACTGGACAGAGCAGTCCCAAAAGAGACTGCACTAAGGCACCACACTCTTTACCACATTCACTTTTTATATCTAAATTATGCAAATCAAGAAATTAAGTGAGAAATGTCATCTCTCTTAGAATAGCACCAATTTGACCATACAACTTAATAAATGAGAAATACTATTTCTGCCTTCTTTTCACACCAGCATTAAATATTCACAAGAAAAGAGATTCTGCACCGAAAATCAGTCCAATGCAAAGAATCACATTGGCATAAATCACATCAGGAGAAACCTCTGTTAGTGTGTAAACGTTTTGTGTAGGTAAAATCCTGGTTTACGTATAAAATTGCAGGAGAACAGTGTTGGGTTTAACGTGGCCACAGCTGCTGACACAACAGAACCCATATTTCTGTGGACTTTGCTCCCATAATACATAAGTATTCCTTTCAGTAACACCATAAGATCTGGTATATGTGAAATTTGTAAGAAAATGTCTCTTCTTCATGAACTCCTGACTCTTCAGTAAAATATCCATTCATCTCCACTACTGAGCACATGAAAAACATTTATTAGAGCATGACTGCTGCTGTACTACAGGTACTGTGAGGATGTGTAAGCAAATGTGAAATGGTACCTCCAGATGGATTTTACCTCCCACAAGGCACCACTTTCCCTTCTGATGAAGGGAATTGGTGACTGGGAATCTGATCCCCGAATCAATAGAATATTAGTTATACTAGGCCCCATATTTATGGTCCCCATATTAAGCAACATTAATGTAAGATAACCCATCTGCAATTAACATGTACACATCACATACAGGATACAGCTTAACTGCCTGCTCAAAATCTCTAGCCTTGACATTTCAAATGCAGGGAACTGATATGAAATGAATACTCCAGCATCCTTTCCTTTTGGGGGTGTAGGGGCTTTATTCCGGTTTTTTTTTGGCTTTCCAATTTTCCTACAAGCTGAACTGGGCAAACATTTAATGAGTGAACAGTGCCTCACTGCACTGTGTGGCTATTTTCACAAAGATACCCTTCTATTGATTATTAAAGTGTTTGTTGACTGCCTCAATCTGCCAGGTCCATGACTGTTTCATGTGGGAGCCTAAAACAAAGCAATTGCTAGGTAGCAATTAATCAGATATGTTAAATGTAAATTAAATAAATCAGAAAATGTACAGCACCAAGTAAGGATATTTGAACAATACACTGTTCCTGGCCAATCTCTTTTGAGCCACTGAGCTGAGCTCCTGGGATTTTCGGGGCACAAACATGGCACTAACCCCTGAAAGCATCTGCAGTGGTGACACAATCCAGATGCTCCAGCAGAAGCAGATTGAACAGGAATGAGCAGGGATCCATCCCTCTGCAGTACCCACACACAGCCCTTGCACAAAACAGGCCTCAGAGCTGAGCATCACTCCTCAGCTTTAAACACTCCTTGCCCCAGGGCTCTTAGCAGTGTTTCATTTCTCGGGTATCAATAAACATTAGAGAAATAGCATGCTGAACAAGAGCAGAACTCTGGTTTTGCATGCCAAAACAGTAGTTGAAAGCATAAATACATTTTGTTAAGAACATGTATTCCAAGGTTTCCTTACATGCTTTATAGATTACTATAGGAAAAAAAAATGATGACATCAGTATAGGAATGTAAAATTTGACCTTCAGCTAGACAGTGATTGGCATTGACTGTAATTCTTCATGAGATTTCACATAATCAACATGCTGATGCATGCAGGGAGAGTACATAATCATTGCTCTTGATGAGAGAGACCGCTTTGCCTGAGAAAAAAATCCAGCACTAGCTTTCAAAAGTGTAAGGTCTGTGACAATTGCAACTGAAAACCAAAGTTATGGGGAAAATACCAAAGGAAAGTTGGAAAATTATACTATTTGAATTTGAAGAAAATAATACAATCACACAAGGTTTATAAGCTTCAGACTGAGAAGAGATTATTGACTTAATTGGGTGGTTTGGGCTACGGGTGTTAGCTGCAAATTCACTGAATAGATTTATCATCTTTGACTTCTACCAACATGTCAGACAGATGCAGTCCCTTCCCTACTGACTCTTTGTTTTATTCAGCACTTCTTGGGGACCCTACAAATATGATGTCAGAGCTGAAGACAGACACCAGTTCCAGATGGTAACACTCCGGCTGGGAAACAGTCCAGTTCCTTCTCCATCAAACATTTTGAAAAGTATATCCCAGTTAAAAAGATATCTACTTATTAACCCAGTTCGAGAAGGGCTTTACATCCTTGTAATGATATAGTCATTTATTCTGCATTAGTCCATGCAGTCTCTCCTATGATGCACATCACCCACAAATGTTACCCACATCACCAAAAGCAGGGGGTTGTCCAACTGCATTGTGTAAATTCACTGGTGGCACATAAACAGTTAATTATTGACTCAGGACATTTTTTGATATTTATGTGCACTTGCAATGACTGCACAGGCAAAGGGACACACAGAGTAGAATGAAACCTGGCCCTCACTAATAATACGGCAATCACTATGGTTAAACAGATGTTTTTAGGACAGAAGAACAAAAAGTGTCACCAGGTCGAGTCAATTCCCAATACAAACAACCAAGTCTTGCACCTTTTATGGCAACTAACAAAGGTCCAGTGTTTACAGTTAAGGAGAAACAGAATTTTTTTTTTTTTTTTTAGTGCTGATCAGTTACAATTAAAATTTCCCCTTCAACAGGTGAGAGTTTCAGGAGGAAAAAGTAGCAGCAAAGGAGGAAAGCCTGTGATTCTTCCAGCTGTATAAACAAACTTGCCACTCTTAAGTTTTACAAAGACTGCAGATGCTATGCCACACAGTTCAACACTCACAGGTGCAAGCTCAGGATCAGAATTATGAAAGCTTTACACTTATACATTAAATTTTGTGACTATGTTAAACGTAGAACTCAGCTGAGCTCAAGGTTCAATACAAATTGTTGACAAATTGAGAAGAATCTGTATAAATCAAAATAACTTTCCTCGGTAGCAATATATTCTTTATAAAATGCTTGATATGAAAAAAGGGAAAGATGAAAATGCCTCCCTCACCGCCCCGCAATGTGTTGGATTTGTAAAAGAGTTGATCAGGTCATCAAAAACTGAAGACTAGCTGTTCACACAGCAGTTAATCCAAAAAGGAAGGCAATTGTCAATTTAAATTCAAATGGGCTTTTTCTTCCTCTGGTCAGCAAACAGGGGTTGTCAATCAAAACTCATTTACACTCAGAACAGTTTCACCCAACTCACTCGTTGCTCTGATCTGACATGTACATATGTGCATTTTAATAAAACTCGTGTCCCCATTCCCTCTCTAGTATAAAAGAAATGCAATTTTCTCCGTGATAAAAGGACTCCTAATCAAATAATCTTTCTCAAAGAATTTTTAAAAAAGTAAAAAAGTCAACAGAAATTTCCACTTTAGCAACCCTCAGCTTACACTTCAGTACAAATTTTAAATGACCCATTTTCCAGCCCAGACATGTAATACCTTCATATTCCCCAAGTGGAACTCCAAAAAGAGCAGATATACCTGTATGACTAAACACTTTGGGTAAGAATTTCTGTGCTGAATGTGTAAACAGAAGCAACTTAGAAAACTGTGAAACTGTGCACCTTTGCAAGGAAAAACAACATTCTTTCTTGGTTATACACACACATATAAGGAAGGAGGGCATTTCAGCTGGCCCCTTTTTAAATTATTCATCGTTGCACACACATATTTTTAGTTCTATAAAAGGTCAGTCTTCTGATTCCACAACACATTCTTGTGGAGTAAAGAAGAGTCCCATGAATATGCAGACACACACCCCTGTAACACTTCAGTCACTGTGCATTAATGTGTGTTCTTGGTATATTTCAAAGTCAAACAAATAATACCTGTCATGAACATGAATTTCTAATATCTTCTATATTTCATTTTAAATGAAATGTCAAAATGATGGAAAATATTTTCTAGAAAGTTGCAAAGGGCAGTGTCTAGTAAGAAGCTGCAATATGTAATTCTGCACTGGTGCAAAACATCATTAAAGGGACACTGCCACAAATTGAATCAGATTTTTTAAATCATTATTTTACTTACCTTTGTCAATCCTTACACAAACATTTCTGAGAACAGAAATCTGTTTGTAATCCTGATTTGTCATTCCTCAATTACAATAGCCAGCTAGATTTCTCTACAGCTCAGAAAATGGATGCCAGTATATTATTTTTCCTTTGTTATGCAGTATCATGTTGACATAATATTTACAAAACCCACCGAGCTGGAAGCCAAGTTTGGATGGGTGGTGTTTGCAAAAGATTGATTTTTCTGGCTCTGTCACCTGGCACGCATAAAAATGCTTTTATACATTTATTCACCAACATTGGTTCAGCTGATTAAGCACCAAGGAAGTCTTAATCAGTTTGTGTGGGTATTCCAGTCACTCACACTCAGAACATAAGCTGCCTTTTACATCCACGAGCCAGGCCCAGCTCTCCCCAGCTCATTGAGTTGCCATCTCTGTCCTGTCCTTGGCATTCCCCCTTCCCCAGAGCACTCAGGGTGCATTTTGGGAGTCACTCCACATCCATGTGTTTCCCTTTCCAGCTCACAGGCAGCACACTGAGCTCTGCCAGGGGATCCCTGTTAACCCCCCGAGTCCATCTCTCACCACATCAGCCGTGTTCATAAAAGGAGAAGAAGTCATTAAGGCCAGTGACATAATTGTGTCATCAGCCAAGGAACTCAGGAGATGGGGTTTGGGGGTTTTCCTGGGGTATTGGTTTGTTAATGTTGGCACAGTCTTCATTTCTTTCACCATTGTTATTTCAGACCTGTGACCCATCCAAACACAGTTCACAGAGATGAAAAGATAAATCTTAGCAAAAAGAGAAAGCATTGATTTTCAGGCAGCAAATGAATCTCTAATGTCCATACTACCTTCACTGTGATCTCTAGCAGATAAATTATTAATGCAAGTGTATGAACATCATTTTGTTGTGATTAGATTTCACTTAAATTTTAATTTAAAAAAAGTCACAGGGGATTGAAGAAGCAGTCACATAAGATAAGCGAGTCAGTCAAAGTTTTATTTTTCATGTTTGTGTGCTGGGATTATCTGGAATCTTATCATTCATGCAGCAAATTACCAAGAACTACATTAAAAATGTGTATAGCCATTTTCATTTTTGAAAGATTCAAGACTATAAATAATTAAATGGGTGAGACATCTGTTATTTATGAGCTGAAATGACAGTTTTAATTTAGTTCGTCGTTTAGCTGAGCCTGACGTATTGAGACTAAGGAAGAGAAAACAGGAAATATTTTTAAATGACATCTCTCCGAGTTTAGAACTTCCAAGGGTGCAAATCACACACTTGGGTTTTTTGTTTGTTATGTTTTCCTTCAAGACCCATCAGAAAACACTCTGCATTTATTACCTGGTATTGCACATCCATGAGGATTCTGATGACAAGGTAGAGCAACCACAGAGGCTTCACAAAATCAATCAGCCCCGTTACTTCTCTGTGAACATTCAGGAGACAAACTGTTTATTTAACACGTGGACACCAGTCAGACATGTTACTCAAACCACAACCCTGTTATGAGGCACATATTTCCCATACTTTTCCCCTTTATTTCTCTCTGCTACCGTGCTGGTGGAACATCTATTGTTGGGAATCAAAATATTCCCTGTGAGAAAACAGAGGGCTCAGAAAACTCTGTAGCAGGGTTTGCACAGAGCTGGCTGTGTCAGATAAAAATAAAAGGTGCCCATCTCCACCTTGCCAATTTGGTTTGGGGAGGAAAGGTCAGCTTGTTCTAAAACTATTGCTTTTCTCTCTTTTTTTTTTTTTGGCTTGTTTTTGATTTTTTTGTGTTTTAATAAAAAGTTTACATACCATGAAATTATTCTTTAGGAACAGACCTTTAATGATTCTCCCTCACCACTGATTGTTGAAACTATCTCATATGTCTGCTAACTTTGAAAGAAAAAGGATGGGCCACAAATTACAGATTTACTATTAAAAGGATTTTTGCAGGCTTCAGTAAACAAAAAAAAAAAGAAAAAAAAGCCAAACAATTAAAACTTAAAGCAATTTTTTTTAGTAAAAAAGAATTATTTTTTTGTGATTGCAGCTATTTTTGCATACCCCAGCATACCCACATGTTGAATGATGGAGGTTGATGGGGAAAAAAAACTGGGAAAAGGCCTAAGTCTAGAGACTTGTAATAAGAAGCTGTCCTTTATTAGATCAGTCATGAGAGGCTGCAAAGGAGAATATTCCAGCTGATCTCACACAAGACTTTATCTGTCCCCATGAACATTGCAATTCTTAAATCCTAGGCCATCCCTGACAATATTACTGCCCTGTCTAGAACCTGCAGTAGCTTTCTTTTGATATCTTACTGTTTCACAGAGGAACAACTATATATTCAGAATCTTGGGGTAGTATAACCCTCCCAATGTTACAGGAGTGCATTGTTTATTTTTGGTGAAGCAGACAGAAAACCAACGCCTCAAGGTTTTGTTTCTTCACCTGCTGCAATGCAAGGAAAAAGGCATTTCAAAAACCTGTATATTTTACATCTTATCTCTCAAACAAGAAAAGTCAAAACAAAGTAATACTGACATTTCATTCCTGCATAAGAAAGTAAAAGAGTCTTTCTCAGCACCTTATCTTATTTCTCATTGGTCATTTCCCATTTATTCACTGGGATAAAAATGGAAAGTGTTGGGTTTTTTTCACATACAGACAGGAAAGAAAAAAAAACAATGAAAATGAGGTGGAGAAGGAATCTATTCTTTTTCCACTGGAAGATTAGCTTGTCTATTTAAAAAAATCACAACTTTCCACAAAACAAAACAATTACCTTACTCTCCCCACCCAGTATGTAGCAGTTGAGATATGTATTAAAAGGGAATCAGCGAGAAGGCAGCAGGTGTTGGGGAGCGTTCAGGCCAAAGACACCTGCTGTAGATGCCAAGAAAATTGAGAGAAATTAGGGACATCTAAGAGGACAAACACAGGTGAAAGCTTGATAAGTAACAGGGTGCCAGGTGACAAAACAAACAGTGCTAATCAGCCAGATGAAATTAAAAGCTTGCAGGTAAGCACTGCTGAGATGCCCACCCCATGAGCATAACCATTTGTAACCACAGAAACAAGCTTCAAAAGTTGCAGCCTGATGTAAATATCATCCTATACATCCTATAACATCCTAAAAAGCTCATTTCAAATCCAGCCTTTTTCTCTGTTTTTTGTAAGAGGAAACTGATGTATGTCCTGAAAACAGTGAATAAAAGATAATACCATGAGCGGGACTGCACAAAACGGACTGTTGCAAGGTACCATTCAGTTATTCGACCTCCTGTCCCAATAATACCGCCTCAGTAGGATACCATGAAAAAATAAATTGTTATACACCCAAATGCCTTTCTAATCCACCCATACAACAGAAGGAACAACTTATTTCCCATCCCATAACAATGTTTCTAGAATGGGGGACAGCAACTTGATAGGATTTTAGGTTAGTTTTTAATTATTGTGAGAGGAAGAAAGAAAATCCAGCCATAAGCTTTGACAGGATGAACAGCTCCGTGTGTAAATCCTGCTCCACCCCAGTTTAAGTACATAAGTAACTATTTCTAAGGGATTGTGTGCAAAACAAAAGTAATAGAAATTTTGTATTCTCCTCCCACTTGCATAAAAGCTGACTGCATTTAATTGAAACCTTCCCTAAAACTTTTGAGCTGAGACTAATGATGGCAGTTTTGAGACAGCAGAATTTTTAAAAAATGTAGTTGGTGGAATAAAAAGAGGGCTTTAATGAAAGACTGTTTGCAACATTAACTAGAGTGTTTACTGGTGCAGAAATACCAGAAATTATCAACATACATCTTTGCTCAGGTAGGCTGCAGATAAAACTTGTGTGGCAAAAAAGGAAATTCTTCACTGGATTTCCACAAGTACAAGGTATATTATCCCAAAAGCATAGTGTGAAAGAGCAAAAAAAATAAAAAAAAACTTTGATTTGTACAAGCCACTTGCTTGAGTTCCCTGAAGCAGAGAAAAATGCCTGCAGATGTACAACAAAAAGTCAAGGGCAAATCTCGAACAAGTCAGAACTGTGTTAGCATTTCTCGTGTGAGTTGTCCCAGGTGTTGTTCAGGCGTGAAATAAAGGGTTTGTTGAGCACAGTAACAAGAAGTGATACTTCATTATAGGGTACCAGAAACAAAAATTTCTGTATCATTGAGATATTTACGGTCATATCAGGGGGAAAAAATAAAAACCCAACAGATATTTGATGGAGAGGCAACCTATCTCTGAAATAATTCAGTAGTGTCTAAGTTAAGGGAAAAGGTACTGAAAATGAAGAAATTATAACATGTCCCAGTGCATATAATTTACTGTTCACAGGAGATGGAGGGCTAGATGCAGTAAAGGACAAACTCAGAAGCCAGGTTTTAACTTAGTCCATAACCCTGTCACAGCCTTTCTGTTTCACTTCATGTTTTCAGCCCCAGTATCAGGGCACATGGGACATGCACCTGCTGCCTGCCTGCCTAGAAGCCTTCTGAAACACAGAAATTAAGCATCCCTTTGTCTTAGGAAGCCACCAAGTGAGCAAATTTAGGAAGTTAGAGCTCTTTTTCTGTGCAGGTTTCACGACATCCATTGCCAGAAGCGTGATCTCAGTGTTCTGTCACCCAGCTGTAGGCACAGCACAGGCTGGCACTGCCAAACCTGAGTGTGGCACCCTTGGGTGGGTCTCAAACAGGCCCAGGAGAGCCCGAGCATGAGCTCTGCTGCCTGCTGGAACAGACAGAGACACCAGCCAGAGGAGGAACTTTAACACACAACCAGCCATGCTGCAGGGAGGGATGTGGGTCTCAGAAACATCAAACATGGCACCAAAAAAAAAAAATTGGCATTTTCCCTACTTTTCCTGCACCCAGCTCCTTACACTGATTCTGTTTCATTTTATATAACAGTCTTCCTGACTTTGAACATATAAAGCATAAATAACTGTATAAAAAAATGAACAAAAATACCCAGACTCTGCTTATTTTTAGAAAAGAATTAATAAAAAAAAAGGTACATCAAAAAAACCCCACCAAAACCCAAAACTGCTTCAGTGTCTACAAATAAACCACACAGAAAAAATATCTGTCATCGTCAAGCTCCTTCCTTTGGATTTCTAGCACCAAGAATCCACTTTAGAGGTATATTTCTGTAGTGCAGTGATGCTCATTCACCTATTAAGTCAATCAGTGGTATTTGTTCCCTCTGGATATGTTTTTGAAAAATTCTTTTAATCCAAGCTTTCTTTTCAGGGTTGCAGTCAACACTGGAGGCAAAACAAAATTAACTCTAATTGTACTTGAGCTACCAAGTTGCATGACTCAGCACTTCAGATGCTAAAAATTCATCCGTGGAAAAGCACAAACGCCTGACAAGACCTGCTTTTCTTACTTGACAAGCTGAGTCTGAAAAGACTCTTAATGGACTCATAGCAGCGAGGGCAGGGAGTTAAGGATGCGTTTGTGTGGGAGCTGATCCGAGCAGCAGCATTTCCACAGAGCCCAGCCCAGCCCCGCCCTGCACGAGTGGAGTGCAGTGCAGCACTCAGGGTAAAGGGTCCTGCCAAGCTCTGCAAGCTGCAGCACCTGCACAGCCCCCACTGCAAGAGAAACCTGCTTCACATCATCCAGAGATATTTATCTAGTTTGGCTGAAGTGAATAAAAAGTCCATCCAAGAGTGTTGTGTCCCTGGTCTCATGGGATATGGAAACTGCTGCACCCTCCAGAATTTCTGTCATAATGCCCCCTCTCAGTTTTGGCACTCGTGACCACAGGAGGAGCAGCTTGGCTCCCGAGGGGATGGATGCTCAGAACAATGCAGGGAAACTGTACCTGCAAGCACCCACCAGCTATGGATTACAGAGCATTGATTGTATGCAGCTGGCACCACACTGCTTTGTAGCATTCCAGAGGGAGCACCTACAGCATCAGCTTGTCATTCTATCCAGATAACAAACCCTTTAATACTAATCAGCTTTGTGTTTATACATAATTTTGCACACCGAATTCCCAATTTCATTTAAGCCCTCAGTGCTACTGCATATAATAAGGACCAATAATAACAGCTAAATACACAGCAACTTTTAAAAAAGTTTTTAAACAAATCATGTCTTGAAGACATTAAACCTTTCCTGCTTATGAAGAAAAATGAACAAAAAAACCCCCAACATATAAGATTGTTGATTTCACATCTTGTGACTAACCAGAGAAGGGGAGTGGAAAGGATGTGCATGCTATGATTCTTTAAAAAACACGATCCAGGTCATAAACCCGCCTAGCCAGAAATGGGAATATGCTGCACTCCATAACTCCAAGGAGTAGCTGCCCACATTAAAATCTTTGAGTAACACAGGTACGTACAACAACTGAACTTCCAGAGCAAAATGTCCCCCAGGTCTGAGTGTCCATGGGATGTGAAAAGAAGCAGCAAAGCATTTCCACAGAGAGGCTGAACTCCAGACCACAGAGGTCAGCCTGCTCCAGTCCCGAGCTCCATGACCTTACACAGCTCCTGTGGCATGGACGACTGCAAATCATTACAGCTAATAGAGCTCTAACAACAGGCCCAGCTCTCTGCTCTGCTCCGTGCATCTCCGCAGAGAGTGAGCTGACACCCCATAGAATGGCAATCGATACACACCTGACACGAGCAGTGCACATAAATTATAGATGAAGGACCATTTAAATACATTCAAACAGCACAGTTAGCCTTGCAGATGTACTGAAATGCAGATCTTGTTATATGAAAATTGGTTTGTGATACATAATTGTATGGGGAACCTTATTTCAACAGAGGCAGGTCACATTACAAGCTCTGGGATGAGCAAAAGACCAGCTGCCTCAGAGAGACAACACCATCAGACTAACACTGCCAGATATTTCCTGCATTTCCAGCTCATTTACATTAACTGTAATTTACCTGAAGGTACTGATTGCCTTCACCAAATGTTTCTTGCTTAGTGACTCTACCCCATTCATTGCCTGCTTCTCCTTCCATGTCTCTGCTCTTTTGATCACTTGCACTGCCTTTCGTGCCAAGGAGTGCTAAGAACATTATTCATCTGTTGTCCATGCCTTTGTTCAACGACCTGATCTAAATAAAGGCACCCATCATTTTCATCTTACTCACACCATATCTGCACCAGAATAATTCCTCCCAGAGCAGTTCCTCAGCCCCACCTCTCATCTTCAGCAGCACTATTCTGATTTACACTAGTTGAGCATCCAGTCTGTGAACTCTATATAAGCCCAAGAGAAAAATCAAGGCCCCAGGAGATCTATTCTTTCTGAGGTGCCAGTGAGAAATGAACTGAAGCAGTCCATTTGTCATAAGCAGACTTTGTTTTTCATCTTTATTCACCTCTCTCACTCATTTTTCCTTGACTCATCACTTGTTTCTCTTCTCTTCTTTAGCTGCTAACTGAGGAACATGGGAAAGAGCAATCCAGTTTGATTCAGAGATATTCCCCCTCAGCTGAACAAGGAGTGGGCACTCTCAAAAATAGAAAACTACACGAGTTCATTTTGCAGCAAGTACCAGGGAGTAAGTTATTACTCCAGAGACAATTCAACCTAAATCCCAACAGCTGCTATTTCAAACATAGATTAGATTATTTTATCACATGCAAGGTGTGGACAATTTCCCATGGTGACTAGTACATAAGACAATGGATTACTACTAATTTGCTTACTAACCAAAAGTGTTAGGTCAGTGAGGGAAACACCAAAAAAAATGTTTCTCAGATCTTTAAACTTATCTGAAATCTCTTTCCTTCTATTCCATATATATAATAAATATATAACATATACTAAATATATACTAAATAATATAGTCACAGCTTGTACAAAGAAACTGCAGAAAGAGGCTGTTGCAGAGGTAATCCAGCAGGCAAGGAGAGAAAACTTGCAGGAGTAACTGGTACAGAAAGTTTTGCACCAGCAAACACATTTTTATCACAGAGATCACGCCCAGCTTTTCTCACAAAGTTAATGCGTTTCTCAAGGAATACAACTTGACAGCCTACCTCTAACATACCTCTTGCAATCAAAATTGCTTCATTCATACTTTAATACCTCCCAGCTTTTAATACCTATTCAGCCATATGCAAGAGTGAAATATCCCATTAGAAATATGATCAAGCAATTCTACTGAAAAACTTGCATCGCCCTCACAGTAAAAATCTTGTCTAGTTTGAATTTAAGCTAAGAAAAATTGCTCTGCTCACAACAATGTAACCATGAGGGCCCATGAGAACAAGAGTCAATTGGTTCCAAGAGTTTTATCCTACACAAAATGGCAAAAAGCAGCTAGAAATGTGCTCAACCTTCCCAACCCTGAGCATTCCTGTAGCACAGAGGAAATCCCTGGCTGGCATAGAGCTCCTTCTACAGCCAGCACGTGTCGTAGCTTGGGAGATACCTGGAGTGCAATTTCTTCAGGTGCCAAGAGCCTCACTGCAAGGGCAGAATTAGTGCAAGAAAATGGGCTTTTAGACTGGTTATGGAGCGTGTGGCCTGTCTGGAGCTCCGTGCTGCCACACAGCTACAACCAAAATAATTCAGATAAATTAACACACACTGCAGTCACCACAGCCATACATACACAAATTGGATCCTTTTGATCCCAGGTACCCACAAACGCATCGAATCAGGAGCTGTAATTGTTCAGAAGTCAATCTAGACCAGCACATGGCATGAGCCCTTTCCAGTCCATATGTGGTCCTGTCAAGAATCACTCAGCACACAAGAGCAGAGCATGAGGTCTAAATAAAATAACAGGGACTTCATGAAGTCTTCCAGCCCAGCATGACCTTACTGCGTTCATCCTTCATCCTTCCCAGAGGGAGCAGGGGAGCATCTGTTCTAGCCAAGGACAGACCACAAAATGATTTCTCTCATGCCCAGCTGCCAGCCTTGGGTGCTGGTGAGGCAGCCCCTTCTGTCCAGCCACAGGAACCACTCATATTTCCCCATTCTGCAGCCCTGTTCTTCACTCCCCCTCTGGGAGAGCAGGAATGGACACTGATAGAGGGGAAAACTGCTCCTGGGATTATTTACAGGATGACTATCTAACATGCATTTTTAAAGGAGGTGCCTGTGGGTGCATTTCCTTTGTGCAGGATGAGAAATCAGCTACACAGCAGATACTCACGGAGCAGGGAAGGCACAGGGCATTAATAAAGCACACAGAAGCTCACTCAGAGTGAGGTGATGGCTGTGCAGTGCCAGCTGGCAGTCAGACAGTCTGGCAGTGTCAGAGGTCTTTGTGTCTCCTGATAACAGAGGCAAGGAGGGCTGTGTGTAACCTCTCCGAAGCAGTATCTGATGTGACTGGTGGACATTTGGCTAAATGTTCATTACGCCTTTTTAGCCAAGACGTCAAAATGCAAATGCCAGGTGCTGTATCTCACAGCAGATCAAGCTGGAAATTGTATCTCTCCATGTATGAAACAGCCAAAACACCCAAGGAAATTCTAGATCAGGCTACAATGTAGATTTACATGTACAGATGAAGCACACGAAACATGAAAACACATGCAGATGCTAACTAGAATAAAGCTTCCAGAGTTTAATTGGTTGGCAGTCAGTGTGACTCTAGGCAGAAATAGCTGCAGACTGTTCTATATTGTGCGAGAAATGAAAGCAGCAAAACCAAATATGTAAAAGCAGATTTACAAAATGAAAGCACAGCAACATTCCCAGCCACAACTATAAATCTGGGTACAGTAATTTATTAGTAACAGTAAAGAAATTAACTAAATGATATGAATTTTAATACCAATAATGACAACATAGGGAAAATTCAGAAAGCAGGTAATTCCTGGCAAAGAATAACACAACCTTACCCCGACCCCAGTATTTTTTCCCTCACAGAGCACACTAGGGTAAGAGAATGACAATGCAGTCACACCTTCACACACAACAACCTCCTCCCATGCATGCCAACATTCACAGTGCAGCCAGGATTTTATTCTGGGTTTAGTGGAGCTGTGTGTAAGGAAAGAGAGAGATTGTGAGATCAAATGATGAGCTCAACAAGCCCTGGCACGAGTTCGTGGGCTTAAAGAAAGGCTCAGAGGTCAGAGAAGAAAAGAGGAGTTCAGAGAGGCAGGGCTATCTATCTTCTTCGAGTATTACCAAGGCATTCAGGCCACTTCTGCCTCCTGGGAAAACCTACCAAGTATTTAAGGAAGCACTAAGAATGCTAAAAAGTACATTTCGCCTTTACTTCCTTCCTTTCCTCCTGTTTTCCCTCAAATGATTGCTGTTTCACTCTTTCCACCTTCTGTTTTACTTTCCCTGTAAATTTACAGTAGTGCAGACTGGTCCTAAAGGGAACTGCCTTGCCAAAGAGCATTTAGGCCAAGCTTGACTCTGCATGAGTCTGTCCTCTTGATGAGAATGATGAGTGAAACCAGAAAAAATACTCATTGCACCAAGAAAGAGAATCACTGGTAAAGTCAGTTTCAAGTCAATCAAAACTACTCACAAATAGAGCAAATATTTTTGGCCAAAGAAAGAAAAACATTCTGCACAGACTAAGAACAAAAATACTATGTCAAATATTTAAATTGATTTAGTATTTTAAACAGGGTTCCAAAGTTTAATTAAATTTAAAAAAGACCACTGTTGTTGACTAAAGCAATCTTAAATCTTTCAGTTTTATACTTGTCCACTAACAAAAACCTCTACTTTCCACAAGTGAATATTGGAACATAACACACAGAACCCAAAAGAGCTGTATAACTTCTTTTATCGATCATATGAGCTGCCCACACACTGAGGGTGATGTTGTCATTAGAGTTCTGTCAGCTGTTTCATTGCATAAAACAATCCGGGGGTCTTTTTCTGAAATACGTTGGCAAATCCTAGCAAGAATTCAAAGAGAAAGGGATTTTGGTACTGTGCACATCCTACAGTTGAACTTTAGATATTCCTGGTCTTGTGCTACCCTGAAATAAATTCTTGTGTTTTCCTACCTTTTCCTCATCTTATTACAAGTTTGATTTTCATATCATTTCTACCTAAACAGAGTTTCTTTTGCTGAGATTAATAACCAATATTTCCTACAATTACCTCAGTAACATCTACATGGACATTTTGCTTTAATTTTGAAGATCATGGTCTGGCCAGCACAATCTTCAGGCTAGTGCCTGACTACTTCAAGTGAAAATAAATGCAGCCCAAAGAAATACAAGCCTCTGCTTACTCCTACACATGCTCTGAGCATTGCTCCCATTTGCCAAAGGGTGTCACAGCAGCTTTGCCTGCACAAACAGTTACAACAGCAATCCATGGATGGCAAGACAATATAAAGAGGCCTTGAGCACAGCAAGATGTGAAAAATCAAGATTATTGTTGAAGTCTTGCACTATAGTTTCTTCCCAGTTTGGTGTGTATAGCAAATGTAACTCACGAGGGAAATTATTATCCAGGAAAATGTTTCTGAAACACTGAGAAGCATGATCTGTTAGGTCTAGTCTGAGAATACATCTTGAAATAAGCCTCAAAAGGCCCAAATGATGGCATGCCACAGTAGTAGGCACCAGACTGTTTTGCTTTATCAAGAACACTGAACTACAAACATGACCAAGGATGCCTGAGAAACATTACTGAGAAAAATTGTATTTGTCTGGGTTTCAAGCAGACTGTTCTGAGCTTGGGAAGCAAATAAGATTTTTTTTTTTTAAGGACTACAGTTTAGGACTGGACTCCTAAATCCTTTTATGTATCCATATTTTTATCTTGTTTTGCTTGATCTCAGCACTCAATGAGATTTTAGGGAAGTTTTCAGTGTCCTCTAACAGAGATCCAATACCTGCTCAGTGCTACTATACCCAGTATCAGCCAAAGCAGGCTATTTCCCTGGAAAGGCCTGGAATTACCTAAACAGTGATTACATGCAAATTCCCTGTAGAAGGGAAGCAGTGGGATATATTGCCATTTTGTATGAACAGGCAAGTTCACCTTACATAAACAAGAGCCTTACTACAGAGCTACAGTCCCCCCCAGACTCAAAAAGCAAAATATCTGCCATATCCATAAATCCCAGGTAGCCTATGAATCCCAAGAGCTACTCTGAAATGAGTTTCCACCTTCACAGGAACTACATTATTCAAAGGACCTTGCACTTCTAATTTGTCACCGTAATGTGTTCCTCAGCACCTTGCAGTGACATTGTGTAATTTGACAGTGTTACAGGAATTGCTCTCCAAGGACAAGTTATCCAGTAATATCCCCAGTGCTGTTGGTTTCACTGCTGAACACGGCCACTTTCCCAAGAAGGACAGAGGACGTAGTTATTGCAGAATAATTATTTCCATATTGGTTAATTTTGTTACAGAGAGTAAAAGTGGCCTCACTAATGCTCAAACAGCCTCCATCACCCCCTCTCTCTCTCTGTGACAGTCTCTTAAAACAAAGCTGAAACTGCTGAGACAGCAGTGATCAAAATTTATCATGTTCTGCAACAGAATGGTCTATTGCTGAGAAGTCTTTGGGGATGGAACTACTCTTTCTCATAAAATAGCACCTAAAATGCTTCATGCAGCTGCTGCACAGACTAAAACACATCCTTTAAACCACACGCTGCCAACAAATCACCAGCCACCAGTAACAGCACGTGGCTGAAGTGCTTCACCGAGCCAGGGGCGCAGCAAAGAACAGATCTGGGGCCACCAAAGGAAGAACAGCAAAGACAAAACAAAACACCAACTCTGGCACATCAAGGCCTTGCTCTTCATCTGGAACGTGCTGTACTCATCATACACATTTCTCTTCCAGTAAAACACTGCTCTAACACAGCTCTGGGTTTTGGTGGTTTGGGTTTTTTACAGCTGTTATCCATAGATTACTCTGATAATGATTAGACAATGTTATCACACATATGTCCCTTAATGCATATTTTAACATCATTTAATTAAGAATTAAGACACAGCTATCACTGCAATCAATGAGAAGTACAACTCATTAGAGCAGACTATTATGGATGTGGAAAAAACCCTCATAAAACAGGCACTCAGCTATTTGATTATGTTTTTTAGAATACCAAAACTATGATTATACAAAAATTTGGCAGAAAGATATACTGACATTTCAAAATAACAGAAGTCAGAACAAATAAGTATGTCTTCTAAGCAAAGTATTAGGAATTTTCATTAAACTAGAGGTTGCAAAATTATAGCTCAGTTGCCAATAACACAGTGTACTTCTCCCTCTGCTGGAAAATCCGTCCTACTACACAATGCAAGACTGTACAAAGATGAAGTATTATTATGACATAATTCTCTGACTCCTCCTGCTGGGAGAGGTAAGGACTTTAATCTAAACACAGCTCAGTGTTTTTATAATGAATGCTGCATTGCCTCAATAATTTATTTATTTGGGTAAGTGCTTCATTTTTGTGAATGACTTGCAATCTGAAGTCAAGGGATTGCAACTGTTACTACTGAAACTCTTACTTGATGACAACTTTAAAAATTATCATGCTTGAATTTTCATGGTTAAATTTTCCTCTTCCAGACAGATTTTTTTTCAGAAAGAAGGGAAGGAATTATTTGAGCAAAATTCTATAAAGCCAAACTGAGTTGGTATGCAGCTGCTTTCCAAGAACTTCCACACACAGACACAAACTAGATAAACTAACAATTTTAGCTTCTAGAGATGCTGAAACTAATGCCGAGGTACCAGCTGATGTTTGGAACAAGTAACAAGTGCAGCAAGTAATGAAACTAATTTGGAGAAAACTGTTTACTGAGATGAAGGATGGGTGGAATTAGTTGCTCTGTGGAAATATTTCACAACTAGCACAGCTCATGCCACTATTTAACAATGCAGAGAGGATTCCCTAACTTATTGAAGTACAGAGGTTCTGGGTAAGCACGTGCAAGCAAACATCTTAACAGAGGAAATGCATATGTGTACATTAATTTTTTAAGACACATCTATGCTGCTGGAAGCGTCTGCTGCTAGAAGCCAGATAGTGATAAATTTGGGTTGGATCCATATCCAGATTTCAAACCATTCCAATGCTTCCAAAAAACAATTACAAAATCCTACTCAATTCATCAGGAGAACAATCAGAGAAGGAAAAAACAACACATCAAAAAGCAATTCCTTAAATGTGCATTTATTTTGTTTAATAGCTACATAACACACTTTAGGATGACAGTCTTCAACTTAGTTATCTAAATTGCATCATGATTGAACCCATTTTCTGAAAGGAACAAACTGCAATGAGCTTCACAAGAGAGTAGCCTACTTGCAAGCCAAATAGATAAGATCTTATTAAACAAAAGAGTAGTCCCCCATGAAATTCTGAGAATTGCTTTCAATTAGCAAGGCCTGATTCAGACACCCTCCTGTGTTATGTCTCTTGTGGAAAAAGAAAAAAAACTAAGAGAAAAAAAGATTATTATCATTCCATCTCTCCAGTTCTTTAAACCCTTCGGTTAGCAGCCATGGGTCACTGGGATGCAGCCAGAGGAGATAAAGCCCACCTTCTACCGGGTGTTTGCTGAGAAGTTAAAAGGGCAGGACTTCAGCCCTAAGAGACAAACATTTTCAAATATTTTTACTTTTCTCTGGTCTCAATATTTTCTGCTTTTCACCAAAAAANAAAAAAAAAAAAAAAAATAGCCAGACACAAATTCAATCTGGATCAACACAAGTCTTGTGACAACCCCAAGCCTCTTGTCTAGGGATAAACACGACAAACATTTATAAGACAGAACTGTCATACTTTGGGAGCCCAAATCTCTTTGTGTCCCCAAGCACTGCTCAGTCTGTGAAGCATCCAGCACATACGAGGTGCCCAGCCCGTGCCCACCCTGCTGGGCTCTGTCAGTGCTGCCCACTGGGACTGGCACCCCCTGACTGCCCCCTGACCAGGGGTGGGTTCAGCTGCCACAGACCATGGCAACAAGCAATGAAGATCCTGACAGGATGGGCTGCCTGGGGTCGATGTGCCAGCCCATGCTGACAGTTTCCCACTGCAGACCACCAGGACCCATGAGCAATGACAACCAGCATTTAGTGTAGAAACCCTGTTCACCTGAAGCCAGGTGAAACATCTCAGCTCTGCTCCAGAGCTTTAAAAGAAAAAAGCTTCTAGTCTAGCAATAACCATTAAACACCGCAAAATGACATTTGAAACCTGTCTGAATGGCTAGTTTTCTCTTGCCAGTGGAAGATGCTCACAAGGCACACAGAGTAAGCAGCTCTGAAGGCTGGCAGACAAACTCCACCAGCACAAGCACAGGCAATGCTGTAGAAGTCCCTGAGAACACCAAGAACGTTGGCATCTCTGCAATCAGAACTTTTGCAGTCCAGGCAACAGCTCTTAAGCACGAGTTTCAAACTGATGAACTTTGCATGTATGATAGACTAGAAACAAGAAACAACAACAAGTGGAAAAGTATTCACAGATTCATTCAACTCAGAAGCAATAGGTAGACGAACTTAAAAACTAATGAAGGAGGTCTGAAAAACACTGATGATTTTAATTTCTTCATCATCTCTCAGTTTGTTCTCCTATATTGCTTCCAAGTCCTGTCATTTTAAAAAATAAAATCAATTTTCCTTCAAACCAATCTGCTTCAGATTGCATAAATAGCACAGATGCCCACCCAAGTAATCAACACTTCCTGTAGATAAACCTTTTTTAAAGGGTTTTACCTTAAAGCATGGCCAGGTGATTTCCAAATTAAAAAGGGATGGTCACTTTTAACTTAGGCTCTTTTGTTCCAAGGATTTTTTTTTGGAGGACATAAAAGAGCCATCAGTTATTAGAAGTTTAATCCATTAGCAAACCTATACAAGCACTCTATTGCAAGTATGATTCCTCTCAAGGGAATGTTACAGTGGCTGCCCTGCCATTCGAAGAAGCAATGATCCAAATGTGCATTTCAGTTATAGCTTTTGTGAAACAACATTTTTAGAGCTTTTAAAAATTTCTGGGATGATGCCAGAAATTAAAGTATAAAAGACAGAGTCCTATCAAATGACTAATCAATATTTTTTATTTAAATAGTCTTTGGATCTAGGTCAAATATAAAAAGAGCCACTGAGCTTTTTCCTAATGTCATTGTAAGATGTGTTAGAATGTGCCATAAAAATACATCACATTAATGGATTTTGTCCTGTCCATAAGTACTTTTCAAGAGTTTCAGTAAATGTTTTAAAATACAATGCAAATAAGACAAATTATTTGCTGAATTTCTGATATTTAATAGCAGAATATCTATAAAAGTTACCTTAATTGCAAGTCCCATCATTTTGCTTTCCATGTTACATTTTCAAATCTGGGAATATTTTTCTCCGTGAAAGTACCTGTGCACTCAGCTCCTACTCCCATGCTGGGTAAATCTGTGACTATGCACCTGTCTAAATCTCATTTATTTTCTTTTCATAACAGGCACAGAATAAATTCAGAACAAGCAGTAGGGCTTATTGCATAATTATTAGCTCCAGTAGGATATTGTGTATGCATGAACAGCTTTGGAATTCTTTTTTTTAAGGACTACTTCACATCTAAATCCTGAGGTTGATTTTTATTTTTAATTTCATCACAGCATATTTAGTTTGAAATTACTGCTGTGTCTTATAAATGCTATTACTTCTTTTAAAAATATATAAACCTGTAATTTTGTAACTTAGCATGCTGATCCACTCTGAGAAATACGTATTAAATGTAAATAAATACTTCAGAAGTCTCTAGCAGTGACTGTTATGTTTGGAAACAGTTTCTAGATATCAGAAATTAGGGATACTATTATTTGTAATAAATAAATAATTTGCTAAGTTTAAACCATTCTTTCCCTGAATTGTTCACATTGAATATTATTGAGCAACTATTAATTGTGAATAATGAATATTTGAATGAATATATGTGACCCTAAAGATTGATCAAGAATTGTGTGCTTTTCTTTCTTTTCCCTTTAACGTGGTGTAATTGGTCTCTAACTTGCCCTTTGACAGTACAATTTATTCGTCTGAGTTCAGAATGATAATAAGAAAAACAGTTTCAAATAAAGGTAACCAATCCACGTTCCATGCATGTGTTTCTTTTTCATACAATAAGGATTGGAATCTGGTGTATCCAAAGGCAGAAATAACAAATAGAAATGTCCTAGACCAACCAAGCAGCTGCTTAGAATTCAAATTGAAAAGACTCTGTTGTATTGGTTCCAACCCAGCAGAACAACTCCACCCATTTGATTGACATACAACATTTCTTATATGCATTATTTTTTTTAAGCATGGGGCTGAAATTTTTCAGACATTCTCCATATCCAAAAATGAAGTCTGGCCAAAAAAAAAAAAACCCACCCCACTGCCTCAACCATTTTCTTTACCTGCCTGCTAGTGCCAAGAAACTGTAAACACTTCTCTTCAGAAAGATACCACTGCTTGAGAATTGGATCCTTGGTACCAACTTCATCTTCTCTGCTGGCTGGTGTCTGTGTCTGATTTGGACTCCAAAAAAAGTAACAACACTTAAAAATGATGTTCTGAGTCCTCATTAGCTAAGACTTAAAATATTGGTAGAGTCGAAAAAATTCTTGAAATAACCCACAATCTCCTCATAAGAAGTTATTCAGACCACACCACTCAGATATGTTTCTATTTTAAATAGAAAGTGATTGCTGCAGAGGTGCTGTTGAAGATGCCTGCTCCTCCTCACAGTTGTTCCTCTTCACACTCCTGTTCCTGCATTTCTTACCATTGGCTTCTGTGAGTGCAGATTCAGTTGCCAAAAGTCCCTTACAGACATTCCATTCTTCCAAAGAGCTAAAACTAGCCAAGAATTTTAAATACATCTCCTCAGCTGAAGGTTTTTCATGCAAGAGCAGAAGAAATTCCCTTGTCAGTTTATTTAAATTTTTCTTATCAGTCATGATTTGAGAAGAGAAAGGCTTTTATTTAGAGGCATTAAAATCCAGTTTAAACTGAGAAAGTGCACACACAATCAGCCAGAGCAAACAGGTTATTTCATTAATGGCAATAAGTCTGTGCTGCCTGAACTCAAACCTGTGTTCCTGTCCAAGCTCTGCCTTGCAGCTGAACTCTCCCAGCACAAACCTGTACTCAGCCATTGGATAAGGCAAAAACATATAATCCCACAAAACCAGTGGCCTCCACACACCCATACACTCTTCTGGTGATGTCAAGTGATCAACAGCAGGCAGACATTTCCTTTAGAAAGATCTCCCTTCAAAGATCTGGGAATCAGATGAAATTTGTACACAACCAGAGCACTGATTGTCTCTGTAACACTGAGAAATGTCACACTGAGGGACAAAGTCCTGTAGCTGTCCCTGCAAAGCATCACTGCTTCACTTGCTCAGGTGCACAGCCAGGTTGTTGCACTCCATCTCTCACCTGATCTCCCATTCCCTTATCTCTTGCCTTTAAGTCATCTCCCACCCAGCACCATCTTTCCCACTAAAATCCCTGCTGTGCACAGGAGCCCTCCCACTTGTAAGGCACAGGCTCACAGCCTCAGGCCGTGTCTGTGGGGAGGAAAGGCTCCATCACACCTGTGTTACTGCTGCCAGGCTGGGACACACAGACACATCACAGCCTCACAACTGCAGCTGATGGCAGCTTGATTCTACATGGCAGCAAAACAAACACATTGTGCAACTGTACCAAGAACTGCTAAAACACAGAAGAGGCTCAAGACTGTGAGGTTTTAGAGGTTTGGAGCTGACTGACCTTGACTGTTTATCAAGTTTCATAGCCTAACTGAAGATCTGCTCTTCCAAAGTAAAAGAGGATTAAATAACTCGGTCACCTTTAGAATATTCTTAATTCCAGTCTCCCTAACAATGCTGGATCCCAGCATTGATAGTGATGTATCAGACATCAGAAATAACTATAAGTTCAAATTTTAAGTTCGTATTTCTAAGTTTAGTTAATAAGAACAGATAGTGTTGCTTCTCTCTATTCATATCGCTGTGTGTGTTATTTGGAAAGTACAGGCTGTGTTTGCTGCTTTGTAAGTAACTATGAATCCGACACCTTGTTTCCCAGCATTATTTTTCTTATTCCATATTGACTGGCACTGTCAGAGCAGTGCAATCTGCAGAGCAATCTCCATGCTCATGATTAAATAGCTCCTCACGGTATTATTCATTTCTCTGGGAGATATGATAAATATATTCTGTACTTAAAGGTATGAATCTGAAAAAAGCATGGTATTTGAATATTTCAGCTCAAGTCTTGATAAAGCAAGACAGATATAAGAAAAATCAATCCCCCACTGGTCTCATTTCAATTTCATGGATTCTCCTCTGCAATCATAAAGCAGAGTTGCAGCCTATCTGAATGGAAATATTAACTCTTCTAAATTAATCAATATTATCCAGAAATGGACAGCAAGGGCTATAGATGCTAAATGCATCAGAGACAAACTTTGGGATCTGAGGGGCTTTCTGGTTTGTGGTCAGTGCATTTTCCTGCTGATTCCAAGACTGAAAATCAGCCTCTTCATAACAATATCATCTCTTGTGAAACAGATGCTGAAAAATGCAGCCATGGTCTCTGAGATTACCCCTAGCATCTCCTAAAAAGGGGCTAGCACACTTCTAGGCAAGTCTTCCCCAGCAATAGTAGGATTTTATCCTAATGAAAATCAATGGAAACATACTCTCTCTTCCATAAAGCCACTCCTTATGCCCCACCAGTAAAAGATTTATTTTCCTTTCTCAGTGAGAGAGAAGGCACAGTCCTGCATGTGCGCACCGCACTGGCCTGGCTGCCATTAAAACCCCTGTCTCTAGGCTTTAATATATTTATTCTCAAAGCTGGGGGAACACTGATAGCACCATTTTACATACAATGACCAGACATATTTAGAACTATACAGGTTGCATTTAAAAGTAAGAAACTGAATCCTAATTTCCCTCATAAAGCCTAAAGTTTACATCATCCCCTAGCTGTACATAGATAGGCTCATAAGCTAAATTTCTATATTCATTAGGTTACCTTCCACCCCACACCCCACCCCAACTCATCTTTTCCTTTTTCCCTTCAACTCCCCAAAGCCCAGAAGGGTATCAGTAAGAATGTATCATCTTTGTGTCACTGGGGTACAAAGTCCTGCCATCTGGCCTTTCCATATCCTCTGCTAGAATAACTGTCCTTGTGACCACCCATATTTAGGAGAGTTAATTTGAGTTTTTGGACAAATACTCTGACCTCCTGCTACAGGTTGAATCAAAATAATTAATCCTAAGGAACTTAGTAGGACTGGCTTCAGGAACAGGTTTTGCTTATGAATAAGGCAACAGTTGACAGAAGAAGACAAATCATTTATGACCTATAATTTCAAAACACCTTGCAAACATTAATCAGTTGCTAAATGTATTTGCAAAACAACAAATTAAGTCCTACCAAAACAATCAAGGTACAAAAGGGGAATGAAAATAGACTAAAACAGCAAACAACCTTTCTGTAAAGAGTTACCTAAGCCACAGCAGAAGAGAAAAATAAATCATATGTTAATACAGTGTACTATTTTAAAATGCCAAATAAACAGAAGAGGTAGCAAAGAGAAAGAAAGAAGGAAAAGTAGTGCATTCCTTACAGCACAAAATCTTTACTTTCTCCATTGTCATTAAGTCTGTGATACAGTGAGAACCATTTCACAACAAGTTGGAAGTGCATTTTTGCCCCCTTTATTCCCATTATTTAAGCTAACTCAAATTTTGGAGCCTGAAGAACAAGCAGCATATATATCACAGACCCCAAACAGTTTTTTCTTGGGTTCTCTGACCTCCAGTTTTTATACATTTTTATAAGTTTAGAACAAACTTTTTAATGTCTATTAGTCCATAACTGAGTATAACCACTGGGTGTCACTAATGCTCTATAAAAGAGGCAGCAAGTGATTGCCTTTCCCACGTATTTTCTGGTGGAATTATTGCCACACGCTTTGGCAATCCCCGAGCCTCCATAAAGTACCCCCATATTTAGGAGCAGCATTAAATGTAAGCAGATGAGTGAGTGGGAGCGCAGACTCTCGGGAGGTCTGTGTTTCCCTGAGAATCAATGCTATCTCTGCCTAACTCTGAGTGAACAGGATTCCATTTAGCGAGCGACAGAACCCTGCCACGGAACAGCAACACATGAAAGCAACTGTTTCCATGCAGTCATCTGAGAACAGAACAACCTAATTAATTGCTGTCAAACGGAACAACAAAGCCAATGTGCTCCTAGGGTAAAAATCAACAGATCCTTTGTTATCACTTTTTATCAACTATACTAAAATCCAGCACTGACAAGAACTATTCATTGTGCTTTGTCTGTCTGTAAGCCAGGTTTAGAGGTGAGGTTCTATAAACTAGGAGATTTTTTCTTGCTGCCAGTAAATTAACTTCCCATTAGCAATGCTCTATTTTAGCCTGAATAAAGCAAATGAATTAAAAGGATTTCCTTTCATCAGGTTTAGGAAAAGGGCTTTGTCAATTGTCAGGTTGTCCGCTTCTAACCACTTAATAAATGATAAATCACTCAGGACAAAAATCAACCTCTTTAAAGTGTTTTAAAGTGTTTTCACTATAAAATAGGATAGTTTCTTGCAGAGTAGAACTCTATTTAACATCCAGTTTTCCAAGTGCAATACTTAATAGCTCCTTTGATTCTGTATTGGAAGGATCAGCTGGGAAAACATCACCTCAAATATAAAACTACTGAGATCAAGTTTACAGTTGCAGTTTAAGCACTTTCTTTTCTCACGAGTAATCCTGATTTTTATTCTTTGATCTTTTCAGTGTGTAAAAAGTAGAGCATCACCCATTCCCTTGATTCTTGAAAATTGATTATTATTTAAAAGGAAAAGATTTTTTACATCTTTTTCACAATCATTCTAGAACGCACTAAGCATAAGGAATAAAAAATGTTACGCTCACAACAACACACCTCAGCATCATTTTATGCCATCACCTGCAGCCCCATTTCTCTCATACATCATTCCAAAGCAATCACATCCACATGAAAGCTGCATGCTGACTGACAGAGGACAGAATGTTTTTCCTTTTCCTCTCCTATTCTGTGATCTAATTCTAATGGCAGATGGCTAACGTGCAACACGGTAGGGTCAGAGCAACACAAATGTAAAGTATGTGTACAGAAGCAGTCTGCTGAAAATAAAGCACAGATAAGCCAGCAAAGTTATCCTGCAACTTCATCCATACTTCTATTTTCATTTCATATTTTCATTTTCTTAGCTATTAAAACATGTTGGTTATGTTTCTATCAGAAAGGAAGAGATACATGTGTATGTATAAAGAAAATACAGATATCTATTTGAATGACATTTCTATGAGATGGGGAATGATCCCAAAACGATGTAAGCAGATAGAGGTCAATCAAATACAACAAAGTGGTACCACTGCACATCAGCTAAAGTCCTAAGGACCTCTTTGGTACAGGTTCTTTCTAAATACATTTTTCTTCATTGGAGTATGAAGAAAGATATTCTGGGATCAGAAAAAAGACTCCATAACTGAAGGTTCTCTGGCATCAGTCCATCCCAAAAGAGCAAAAACCACATACACCTGGAAAGAAAGAGAGCTCAAAGCCTGAGTGATACTAATAGAGAAAGCTGAAGATCTTGTCTCCCTGTTGAGAGTAATCAGTTCTTGATACAGGAAGCCCTATTCCTAAACAGCTGATTTGGACTATTTCAGTTGTACATTCCATGGGTTTTGTACTCTTTCAGTTTTATGGGTGGGAGGGGAGTGGGTTTGCAGCCATCTATGCCCCTAGATATTTCCCTTAACCTATAAAAACCTATAAAATATCTGAAAGGCTTCTGTTGTGTCTCTCTAGACATCCATTCTGTCAGGATATGTCCTTCCTGAAACATAACACATCATGTGATGCTGCCTCCAAGGATGCTTATTCGTTTTTCCAAGGCAGCTACCAGAGTATTCCTTGGGAAATTATTCTGATCTATTTTGCAAGATTGCTACTCACTAATTACTAGCAAGGAGGGACAGATCAGAATTTTGAGACACTAACCTAGAAACTGAGGAATAAATCTTTGAGAACAGAATAACTGAGAAATAAGCATATAAAGGGGCTGGTTTGCAGGTTTTTTGGATAGCATAGATCGTCAGAATGCCACCTTGCACATCTTGTCCCCAAAGAGTTAGTAAAGGAAAAGAACCCAGCATTTTTCCAGCCTACGCCCCCTTCTTTTTGATTCTACTAGATATTCCATTCCTGGGCTAATCTTCCTACTGCTTGTTCAGAAACGGGGAAGAGAGGATTTAACGAAAGCTAAATTCTCCTTTGATCAGTTACTGAAATCACAAGATAAAGAAAAATTTAGTGAATGTTTTGATATTTTTTAGGAGACACATTAGGTTTTTGAAACAGAAAATGTAAGGTCTGCTGAACCCTGAGATGGAAATACAAGTGAAGAGAATTTACAATTACACCTCACTGGGCAAAGTAACCAGCCTGAAAAGTCACATCATGAGACGTTTCTTATGTCCAGCCTCACATCTGGGGAGGCCAGTGGTGGCTTCTACCACTGACTGGACCAATGAGTCAGAGGCTCCTCAGTTGCCATGACAAATATTTTACCAAATGAATCACAGAACTTACTCACAGCCAACGCCATCTGGCAGAGTTCTGAAACACTGGTGCTTGTATTAGCCCATGGATACAACCCCTGCTAAATACAGCAGCAAAGGCTATTTCCCTTCCCTCTACACCCAGGTACCAACTGGAGACATTTCTGGGGGTTGGACAAACAACACTCCAAACACACCTGCATATTTTTTGCTGCCTTTTCTGCAGTAAATGCACTGTCCTTGCAAATTTAAAAAAATAAAAAAATTAAAAACAAGAAAAAAAGCAATCCAACACACCAAAACCCAACAAATTATTCACACTGTCTGCACTGGCTCATCATTTTTTCTCCCACTCCCATCTGTTCGGTTTCACTCAGCTGGAAACAAGAGAAAAAGCCAGCAACATTCAGCCACTCTGTTCCTTGGGAGCTGGAGCAGTCAAGAGACTGGAGTTTAAAATGGACTCATATTGTAGCTATGTTTTCTTAAATGCATTGGGAAATTATACATATATTGGATATATGTCTTTTACCATCAAAAAAATTACAAATTGTATTGCCAGGTGAACATGACTGTAAAATGACTGAACAAAAATGCAGATAACAGGATAATTTCCTTAGGCCTTTGGGTTTTATAATGCAAAATATATAAACCCACAAACATATTTCATGAATTAAAAAAATATTAGAGTTGTTTTTAGTCTTTGCAGTTGGAAGTGGAAAGGATTCCTGGCACTTTTCCAGCATCAGCTCCCAGGTTTCCCAAGTTACCCACTTTGGGGGGTAGGGGGAAACTACATTTCAGACAGTTCAGTGTCTGGTACTCAAAATAATAAAAATAATTGTTACTTCATGTTTCCTTGAGCTTTTGAATTCCTGTTCAATAGTTGTTCTGGTTTATTTTTCAATAAAATGTTTCATTTTCCTTCAGAACAGAGATTCTGCTCAACAACCAGCTCTATAAATTTTTCTGGGTTCTTTACATTAGTACAACGGCACAGATGGAGAATTTACACTGGTGCTAGAGGTCTGAGCACCCAAGCATCAAATTAAGCTGTACAAACCATAATGAATGGACTGCAAAGTAGATGACTTATATCTACTGCATTTCTTGGGGATGGCAAGACCAAACAAGCCAATCATTTGAAATGCTGACCCAACTCTCCTAAGAACCTTTTCTTTTCAATATTGTATTCATTTATTTAGGACCAAGACATAATGGAAATATTTAATCTTTGTGCTGGAACTGGGCCCAGTACAAGGACCAAAGAGAAACCACTTTGCTGCTTTTGAGCCTGTGAACGTTACTTTGACTCTTTGACACAAAGCAGGCCAAATTCAAGATTTACCTAACCCTCTGCTTTCAGCAACAGTCTGTTGCTGCTGGTAAAAACTGTTGGAACAGACAAAAGTTCATCCTGGATGCTCCATGGATCCCCAGAAAGAAGAGGCAGAAGGTAAGAGGTAGCAACTATTCTTTTCATGGCCAGCAAAACACTGACAGCTTCTTCAGCAAAGTGAAAGCTGATGACTCCAAAACAAATGAATGAGGCACAAAGAAATGTTAGGATAGAGAAAATCAGAGAGAATTTGAATATCAGAATATAATTCCTGCAGATATCATATGCTGTGCCTGGGATCTTTTAGCATAGTTCAGTAGCCCAGCACAGCTGGTGCCCACAGAGCTCTTTGCTGTAGAGGATCTGACACTGAAGGCTCGTGGTCTGAGAGCCTCTACAAACAGTCCACCCCACACACTTACTTGGGTTGCAGTCAGCACTCAAAATAAAAGTGTTTTAAATAGGTTATTTGGCCAAGAATAATGGCAAACACCCATCAGTAACAAACATGGCAGCAATTGTAATTATTCCATTTGATCTGCTTAACACCAAAGATCAAAACACAGACTGATAATGGTGACTACAAGGTCATTCTGAAATGATCCCTTGTGGATATCAATAAGATATAAAATATAATACTCTATGATCCACATAACAGACTGCTTGTCCTGCTGCATTACTACAATTATGTATTTGCAAGAATTGAGGAAAAAAAACCAATGTTGATGAGATATAGAAAAAAAGTATTATTTACTTAGCTGAGGCTCTTCCACCTAAATTTGCAATATCCATGGAATTTCGAGGTAATGTGAATAAAGACACTTGATCCAAATTCAGAGATAATAAACATCCAGAGAAAAAAACAAAACAAGTTTTTCCACAAGTTTCAACATAAGCAAAATGATACAAATTTCTGCTTCTCTTAATGTAGCAAACCTTTGTGAACAGATGGCAGCAGATCTGTGTGATGCAGTGGGCAGCATTTCCATATCACGCTGCTGGCAAATATCACCACCATTTAACTCATTTATTCCTGTGCACACCCTCACAACACATGGACACACTGCTACCTGTCAGAGGTGCTCAGCACCTTCCCCTCGAGAGGGATTAGTGCTCAGTTCTGGCCTCTCCCTGGGTTGTACCCATGAACAGCCAGCTTTTCATCACTCTTTCAACAACTACAAAATTAACATTGCACTCTGCTCTTCTGGCAAAAGCAGATAACCCAAATTCAGCCATTCTAATTTAGACAAAAAACCCCTGAGGTCAAAAAAACAGCTGCTCTGTGCTTTAGGCTGGTAACAGGAGAGGAGCCCCTTCTGTGAGATGAGGTGTTACATGAGCAGCACATTGAATAAAGCCTGTCCTTGGCTGCCACCTCCTCAGTCCCCTCCTTACTGCCCTGCCATGGCCCTTGTGACACCAACCTTCTCTTTAACAGCATCACTTGCACTAACTGAGGGTACTGAAATCCATTTCTCTCCTGTGCCAGACTTCCACGACAGTTTTTCCATCAGTGGGGGCCCAATTAAAGTCTCTTCCCTATGCTATCCAGAATTTCCCTAATTTGTACAAGGGACTTCAGCATTTGTTTAAACTGAGTTAGGGAATTCAGGAGTTTAGGGAGATGAAGGGGCAAAAATGGATGGATGGGTGGGACATGAACTAGGCAATCACAACAAAATTTCAAGGAAATGATACAAATTAAAGAAAAGCTGCACTCTTCCCAGCAACCAAGTCACTGGCAAAACTATTTGCTTATTTAGGCCCAAATTTCACCCTTTATCTTGCAGTGAGGTGTATGACTGGATAGCCAGAGTGCACTTTCAGTGCATTTGTTGCCCCTGTTGCAGAACATAACTAACCATGGCCAGCAATACATTAATTTCTCATATCCCATGTGCAGCTGTAGGATGAAGAGAATGTCTTTCACAGCACACATCTTTATTACAATCTCAGCATTGTCTGCAAGATCAGAACACACAGTTCACATCCCAAAATAACCCTAGAGATTCTCAGTACCATATAATATGAGGAGTCAAGCAAATTTCACTTTAACATGTACTGCAGCAAGCTGCAGATCAGTTTGAAGAGCAGAGAAAATCCACATGTTCCTCACCAGTTTGTTGACACAGGAACCAGCAATCCTCAACTGTCTCAGCATTGTGAAGCTCCAGTCAGAAACCTCCATAGACCTCTCACGTTCCCTGGAGAGGAGGTACAAAGAACTGAGTTGTTGCACATATAATCCTCTTGGGAAAACATTTACTGTCAACAGTTACTTGTTTTTCGTTATTTATTAGAGTAATACCAATCCCAAATAATTCAGCCACCAGTTTGAAACTATGAAACATAGAGCTTTGCATATCACCTGTCATCCTTAAACTTACTGCTGCCTCTTAGAAACCTTACATAATTCATTATTTATTTTAGCAACTGAATACATAGATAGCACTTTTTTCTCCAGATACCCTCCACAGATGCCACTTTTAGAATACTGCATATACCTTAAATTTTAATGCTTTTTATGTATTACTGCAAGAAACTTTCAAAGCCTTTTCTGTGGACACAAATTATGAGCAGGTGTTAAACCAAGATCTGCTGCAAGGCAGCCAAATTGAAGCGGGGAGTGTATGGAATTTTAAAAAGTGTTTTATTTTAGTTTTTCAGAAGATTTTGTATTTTCAACTTTTTACTCTGATTGGGAGGTGGAGGATGTGGAGGACAATATCAGACTTTCATACAGTCCCAGTTATTATTAACTGTGTGGTCTGGTTTATATCCTCAGCTTTTTAAAAGTCAATTAGACATAAGAAACTCCCTCAATATCTCAAAATAAATTTCCACGTTAAGCAGAGTTGAAGAGATGCCTCAGAGTTATGATAGTAAGATGGAATATTGATAACTACTTCACTTTGAGTGATTCATATCTGTCCTGACAGGCTGCCTGGAAATACATAAAGCAAATAAAATACCTGTGGTCTCAAAATTACCCACAGCAAACACATCCATACTGCCCAAGCGACAGCCCACAGAGATAAATCGCACTGTTGAGCTCAGCACAAGGAAATGCCATTGGGTTAATTAGCAATGGTTCAGCTTGAGTGTTTATGCAAGAGTCAGGAGTACTTAAGAGTTAATGATTAGAGCCTCACAAAACCAAACTAAAGCCCAGCAATTGGCACACAGTGCATCACCCAACAGTGACATGTTGCACAGGGGGAAAATTCAGTCTTATTTTGCACACTTCTTTTCATCATGCATTCCCTGTACAGAGAGGAAAACTGAGATATTCCAGAGGGCACTTTGGAAGACCTAGCTAGGTACTCTGTGTGAGGTGTTGCTTTCAAAGCCTCTGCTGAACATCTAAAGAACAAAACAAATAAACAGTGTGGATACTCTTTCCACTCTTCTTCCTCACCAAATGCAAATATACCTTTAGATTAAAACACAGTGTTTATTGGGTTTTAGTACTGCAAACAGAGAAATATAATAAGAGGTTGACAGTGACTTTCAGCAGCTAAATGCGCACATGATTGCATAGGTTATTTACATCTGCAGTTCAAAGGAAGCAAGACTGACAGCTATAATGTTACAAGCTTGGTTGGTTTTCCTTCCAGCTTAAAAACTCACACTGCAATCTTTGGAAGCATGGATAATATCACAACAGCCTTAAGGTAGTTACAGTCTTACCAAAAGCAAGTGAGTGTTAAAATTGCTGGATTAGGATGCATTCAGGCACCTGCAGAAAATGTTAGGCAAAAAGCACACAGCACACATGTAACATGCAGATGTGCATGTTTTTTCAGAAACAGCCTACACAGGCACCAGGAAAATTCAAGAACAGTACCACATGGAAAGCTAAAAGAAAATAGCACAAGAGAAAAATTCCTCCATTACAGATTCTTAATAACTCTTACAAAGTGAGAATGGATTAGCAACACGGCACCTTGAAGTTGAATACCCAGTACAAGAGCTACCAAGAAAGCAACACAAGCCTAAACTCATAAGAAGATTTTTAGGCACCTATGCACTGCCAAAAGTGTTCAGCATTTGGATATCCCTAGGTAAGCAAGACTATCAGTTACCATGAACTTTAAAAAAAGAAAAAATAAACAAAAGTTGTGTTGTAGCAAGGTCTTTTCAGGAGTACAGAAGTGCCCATTTCTCAGAGGTGAATGAATGTCTTTAAAGCCTTCTAGAGAAACACACAGAGAATGAACAACAGAAATGAAAAACAGTTTACAAATTAAGATCATTCTAGATGCAATCTTGTTCAAACAGTAATAGCAAAGGCAGAGAAAAGAAAAAAAAAACCACATTACAGTCCAGAAATTAATAGCAGAAAACACCTGCTGCATCTTACGGATTGAAGAACATGATTTTCTCCAGGTTAACACCTGAATTTGAGTTCTAGAGAAAAACAGACAAGTAGCTTTTCTTCAGGGAAAAATACTGTTCAAGTACCCAGTGAAGATTTGAGACAACCATTAAGAATCATGAGGAAAATATTCATAGATTCATAAAAACGTGGTGCTCAGAAGCTCTCTTTTTGTGGAATAGCAAAGGCCTCCAGAAGCACAAAACCCAACCAAGTGGCTGAAAGACAGGGTGTTCTTCAAGTTTCAGGATACCAAGGCTGGAGTGCAGTATTTCACCTTTGAAATAAAAGGCACCCCAGCATACACATTTACCTGGCATAATGCCTCTTGGCAGTGATTTCTTTCTCTAGGCTGATGTCACTGTAAAACCTTTTGAATTTTCTGCCTTCCCATTAAACACACCACCTTTTGCCAAAAGCAAGACAATTCTCCTATCTCTTACCCCTAAGCAAAACTAGAAAAAATAGTTAGATTCTTTTATATGTGATGATGGTTTCTATATAGAAACATCACATTTACTTCTGGTTATTCTGTATAATACCACTTTCTTTAGCTAAGCAAAAATCCTACAGCAAACTGAACCAGTTATTTCTCCATAGCATCTGTGTAGTTCAGTGTTTGCTCTCTAAATTTGGATCCCTTTCCTCTGCCTCCCTCTCTGTCTGGAAGCAGCAGAAAAGAAGACTGAAGTCTCAGCCTTTGAACCCCTCTGGATCTGCAGCTGGAGAAGCAGAAGGCAAAGTTGTGCACTCACCCTCATCCACGATGCAGACTCACCAAATCCATCCTGCCAGACCGAGCCAGGAGCAAAATGCTCTCAGCTTTCCTACCACCTTCTTTAAACACCACCTAAGGCACCACCTAACAAGCTCCAGCTGCAGCTTATTAGCATAAATTAAACAGAGCTTTTTGATTCTATACAACTGCCACTCTCCTCAGGTGTTGGAAGTTCCCTGCTCACAAAGTCAAGCCAAAACAGGGAATTCCTGGGCAAACAGACTCCAGCAGAGGGACTGCAGGAACTTTTGTTTGGAGTTAAAAAGAAAATAAAGTAATAGTATAAAGCAACAAGATGGTCAAGAATTAAAGGGGAAATTAAAAGATTGAAGGCCCCTTACATATTTTTACTATTATTTTACATTTGATACATACACATGAAAGACAGAGATTGTTTCATGGTCTCAGGTGTAGAAATCACAGTCACATGCACTAAACATTACTTTAATGTGGGGTATTTAAGTCACTAGTAAGGAAGATTGATTTCAGGTGGGTAAAACGATCTGTCACCAAAACTCAGGTGAAAATATTTGCTTTCAGGAAGAATGTGGAGGCCTTATCTGCAGATACATGCAGAATGATTCTCGCTCAAAGTTCTGTGCACAGAGGCAGCCACGTCTATGGGTATCCACAGCCACAAACCCAGTATTTTACACAAGAGCTAGAGTCAGTCTTACTCTCATCAGGTGACAGAACACTGAGCTGAAACCAAAACTCTCCCTCATCATGTCCATACCCAGCAATGAACCAATCCTGCAGGTACTCTGCTGTCTCTGAACACTTTGTGCCACCACAACCAGGTAAACCCTTTCCTTTAGATTATACTGTTCATTCTCATTACAGCTGCCAATCCTAAAGCCAGCTGCCCTTTTTGGGCATTAGTTGGACTTTGTTCCACTTGTTAAAATGAGCAAACACCCCAACCAAAACAAAAAAAGCCCCACCAAACTATTTTTGCCTTGAAGTCCTGTTGCATGCATTTTTTAAAAAAAAATCCTACTCAAAAATCAGTTGTCAGTTATTACACTTCTTATATGGCAGAGCCTTCAGTCAGAAAATAGTGAGTGGAAGCACACAAAAATTCCATAGTGCTTTCATGTGTAACCAGGCCAACTAAATATCAAAATGGTTTTTTTCCTTTTTCCCTTTCACCCCAGCTACAGACACTGCTCACTTTATAAAGGGGTTGCTTCTAACAAGCACGGGAATAGACAAAATCTGAAGTATTTTCACGACAATGTTTTTTCCATTCAAATGTAGCGTGACTTTGTGTTCATTTACCTCTACACTTGGAGTAGAATGATTTATGCAGTAAGAGATGCACACTGTTAAGGAGCAGTACAAGGTAGGATGAATCTTGTAGTCTCAACTCCGGCAATGCTGCCATAGACTTTAAAGGAGCGTTTGGAGCTTCAATTGTTAGCGACAGTGAGACTACTCTATTGGCCCAGGACAAGAAAACGGAGAATTTTCTCATGACACACAGCATACAGGGTATTTTTCTTTCCCCACTCGGAGTTTAGAATCTCTTCCAAACAATTTTCAGGATCCAGTCCTCTCCACACCTCTGAGACAGAGAAGGACAGGCACACTGAAAGGCTTTAGTTTTCAGCAGTGTTTGGCCGTTATTACAAGTAAAGCAGCAAAATCCTCTCGGTGTTTCCTGTGAGGTCACTGACTGCGCATGAAATGCACCTGCACACCTCGCTCAGTCCCCTCACAGCGGGCACGGCCCTGCCCCGCCGCGGGCAATGCCGGAGCGGCGCCGGTGCATTCCCGGGAGCATCCCGAGCTCTCTGGGACACGGCCAAGCGAGAGGATCCCTAACGGAGACAAACCAACCCACCCTCAGGAGCATTCATATATATATAGACATGTATGTATACACGTATGTCCAACTACCGAGGGGCAGCCGTGCGAGCCGGGCGGCAGCGCGCCCGCACCTGCGGGGCTGAGGGCACCTGCCGGGCTGAGGGCACCGCTCCCGGGCCAC
>VWZT01003940.1:24425-87623 GCA_013397055.1 Pachycephala philippinensis | reverse complement strand
CCCGGGCAGCGCTCCGTCCTCTGCAGCAGCCGGGGAACCCCCGGGTGTGTGTCCTCGCGTCTCGCTGGGTGCTCCTGTCTGTCTTTATTTATTTATTTATTTATTTGTGTTTAAAAATGTATTTATGTGTGTGTTGATGTCTCATCTGCAAAGCGCACACAGTCACTTGCACTGGGGTTCTGACGAAGCCTGCCCGCTATTGATGAGCGTCTGCCTGCCATTACTGAGGTTGATAAAACACAAATTTGTCAGGTGATCCTCTCAAGCTGGAAAAGAAACGGAAAGAGATGATAAAGAGATGCACTGTGTGAATTTCAAGAGCCCCGTAGTTATAAAACAATCTGTTTCTCATTCACGGGCTCTGTTTGTTTATGGTCAATTTCTGATGTCGGTTTCACTCCTTAGGTTATGTGTGCTTGGGGTGCTTTGATTTCAGCGAGTTACCAGCTTCTGCAGGGTTTTCCTGCTGCCATCTAATCAGTATCTTATTCTTTGGGAATCAATTGTCTCGTTCCATTTTATATTAAAAAGATTATGTCCCAGGCACAAACCAATTCCAAGCAAAATGATGCAGAGCATCCTTTTTGGTGTAAGATAAATGTCAGCAGACTCGTGAAACATTTAAAGCTTACAATGGATTATCATAGATGTCTTTATTTCAGTAATGAGTGCTGGAGAGTCTTCAGAAATAAAAGGTGCCATGTTTGTCTTTATTTTCCTAGTTCTGCTGCTATGCAGCCATACTGCTATTAAAGGGACCTCTGTTACTTCTGTATTTATATAAGAAGTCATTTACTCATATTTAGATTCTAATGTGTTTCTTTTTACTATGACAATTTGAAAAGTCAATCAACTGGTATTATGCAACACAACTTTATGCTAATTCTTGCCGTGGTTTTGATAACATCAGTAATGAATGATAATGTATATTGTGGTTTATACAAGAATTTTCCAAGAGCAAAAGTAATGTCTTCCAAAACAAAGCAGAATTGCTTGGTGAGATGTTAATTAGGGAACTACATATAACAGACCTCACTGTCTTCTCTGGCTGCTGCATCCAATTTTTTATAATACAGGAAACAAGAAACTGAAGAGATAAGTATGTTTTGATAAGTATGTCTTCTGGGTTTCCATCGCTGTAACTTTCTTCTTTGCTTTTTCTTCATTCTCTGTACTTGTGGCATTATTTCCTGCTCTTTTAGGCCTTGATCCTATAGTAAACTGTATGGTTAAGAACTGTTTGGGGTCTTACATCCAGATTCTTAGGAAATTATTTACCTGTGTGACTTAGTAGTCTGCCATTGACTGCAGGTGGTTCATTAGTGCCTAACCTCAAATTCTGTCAGTCGACATCACCTGTATGGATGTAGCTTTGTGCCCCCAAACCACTGAGCTGTTTGGAGTCCTAACTTCAGCTCAGCTCCTGAGGCAGGTTTTGCAGTTCAGGTGACAGAGCCTGACTCTGCAGAGCTGCTCTGAAGCCCCAGAACCAGTCAGACACTGGCACACAGCACCAGGAGGGCAAGGGAGATGTGCAGAGCAGGCTGTGAGCCCATGGGTGTCTGTGTGAACCCACAGGGATGTGCAGAGCAGGCTGTGAGCCTATGGGTGTCTGTGTGAACCCACGGGGCTGTGGCACAGGAGCTGTTTGTGTGAGCATGTGCCCCCTCACGTTTTGGTTGGTGTTTGGGCGTTGAAAATGCGTGAGAATAGTTCAAAATTGCTACAACTGATTCATCACAGGCACTCGAAAATACAGCTTTTTGGTGTGCAGAAATGAATCACTCCTGTTAAAAATACTCCACTTAGCAGCAGAATAATGGCTTGGGTACATATATATACGTACCCACTGCTTAATAGTTTTGGAGCTATTTCCCTTTTTTTGTGAGGAGGAGTAGCAGAAGGAACTTCCTTTTAAGATGAATGTGCTTTAGATGCCTAAGTCCAGCAATCTTAGGATTCTGAGAGAAGAAACACATTTTATTCTAACTTGATTAGGAACATTGCAATTCTCAGGTTCTTCATTCTTCCTTTCTTCTGTGGCTTGTCCTTGGTTTGTTTACATGAATCCTTGCTGGGGATAAAGGTAAAGCTTTTAATTTCCAGGTTGATGTAGGTAGAGCTAGGATGATAACACAATCTGCCTCAACTTTTTTAAAGCTTTGGTAAAAGTCATCTAGCTATTCTGAGAACAAGACAGGGAAAAGAATTTTTCCACTATTTTTTTTCTTTGCCTGCTAAACACAAGTATTAGCAACTTCATAAAACTATACAGATCCAAAGAAACAGAGACAGCTGCTGTAGGTTGGCTACAAAGGTTTTGCCAGTGCTTATTCTGAAATGTGCAGGGTTCTTTCCTCCTCTGCTCCCACATCTGCCTGCCTCAATCCTGACATTTCATCCAGCCTTTCCCCAGGAAGGGGTGAGGCACAGATGTGTGGTAGCAAACTGCCTTGTGGTGCTGCAGCTGTGCTGTGGCCAGTCTGGCAGAGGGGGTGACACACAGGAAAAACTGTTGCAAAGGTGATTAGAAGCAAACTAGCTCCATAATGCTGTCTTGAACCAGCCAGTCTCTTCAGCCTCCTTCAGCTGAGCTCTGAAAAAGACTCTGCTTAAGCAAAGGTTGAAGTCCTGAATGACAGAAGTTCTGGGAATGATTCTGTGCACCTTTCTTCTTGCTGTTAATTCATGTTCTCATTTTAGCAAATACTGTTAAATGTGTTCCACAAGTGAGTTTACAGAAGGCTGAGAGCTGAGCTTTAAGCAGAAGGGCCTCACAGCACACACCCTGCCTTGACAGAAGAGGGATTTGTACATCGCATCTAACTGGCAGCTAATAACCTTTTAAAGGTAGAAAATGCATTTTTCGAACCACAGCTGATTTCTCTTAGCTTTTGTTCTGAAAGAGCTGGTTAAGCAGCTACAACAGAATGTAACTGTTTCTAGGGTTAGTCTGGGTTTAAAAATACATAGATAAAAATAACTATGTTATTTACCTAGAGGCTGGATTCTATAAGTACAGAAATTTCAAGTGTCAGACAAACAGGAAATAATATTTACTTCTGCACTAATTGCACAAAATACAAAACTATAAACATTCTTAATGAAAAATCAGAATGTCAGATTTTAGGGGTATCTAAGAACTTTATTGATAAAAGTGAGAAAAAATTAATTTGTTATTTTTGAAAAGGACAAGCTTCTTGACATGTTCCATGCCAGTACTGACACTTGGCCTGGAGCTGCGTGTGGTGAATTCCAGAAGCTGTTGCAGATGAGTCTCCCACACCCATGTAAATTTTTTTACCTCATTGAAAACAGCAAAATCTTCATTCACACAGATGTCCTCAAGATACAGCGACTGAGAATAGGTTTTCTCTGCTCTGTAGGGTTCTCCTACTTTTTCACTACTTCATCCTTCTTAAAACACTTCTTTGCAAATCCCTCTGTTATTTATTGCTATTTACATATGTTCTGCACTGTTTTTATGTAAACTGGGTTAGAGATGCTTAATATCTGAATCCTTACTTTATCTCTGTATGTTGAAGCATATTGTGAAGTATTTAATCATGAATTTGTCTCAAATGTCAATTTAGGAAAGCCTATGCTACAGGCCATGGGCTAGGAGTAGGTTAGGAGTTGTTTCTCAGTTATTTTGCTAGTTTGCAGTAAGTGTTTGTGGTTCTAGTAGTACTTGGAAGGAGGAGGGGGAGGAAGTGCAAGTGTTGTGTCCATTGATGGGAGTTTGGAAACGGTTCAGAATTCAGGTGTCTGCATCGCTGAGCGGAAGGTGGAGGAATTTCTGCATCTCATGTTTACTATTCATAGCCAGAGACTTAAGGATGAGTGTTGTTTTACTAGAGGAGTCCTTTAAGCCCAGTACAGACTTCAATTCAGGTTTCAATAGATGTTTTAATTTATGTAATTTTAGATGTTTATGAATTTATTTTTTTTAATGCCACTGTGGGCTGATTGTATTTCTTCCACATCATTTACCATCTTGAAATGCCTCTGCACCCCTAATAGTACACACAGGAGCTTGAGGATTTTTGTTTCATTACACTTATGCCAAATTTGTAGAGTTGCAGGTTATAGAAAGAGAATAGTTATTTGTTTTTTTTTATGCAGAGAAAAATATTTATATAAAGAAAAACCAAGCCGTGAATGTGAAGGAGTAATTGTTTCCCTGTCAGTTCCAGAAGCAAACCAGAAAACATGAGCAGCTGAAAAAGACAGATGCACGTGCTGCTTTCATATTATCTGAAAACTGAGCATATATCATAAACTCTTAGAGTAGGACACAATGTCCTACTTCTGTGAGGTGCTCCTGCATTCAATTAAAGCTTTGTCATTGTTCCTTTCAGTGGTCCCAGATCCTGACAGATAGAGCAGACATTGGCAAACTACAGCTTATTAGTTGCTTATGGATCCTGCAAGTCATCCTTGCATTCTGGCGGTTTTGCAGCTCCATTTAATTTTCTCCTTGAAGTTATCAGTGACATTAGAAATGGAGGTTGGCAGATACTCCATGTGGGTGGTTCTTACTGCACTTGTTTTGTTCAGTCACTGCTCAGAATTCTGTTTATTTAAGAGCTCTGTGCTGCTCTCATCCATTACAGTATCTCAGTGCTTTATTTTCCATCTTTCCTGTCTGTGTGGCTTACCAATTTTCCACTCCTTTTATCAGGCTGTGCAGATTGTCAGTCTGCTACCACCAATATTGTGGCCACTGTTTCTGTGGCAGGAGAGACCTGTGGTGGCAGGAATGACCTCATGAAGATGTCAGCTGAATCCTTAAGAAGGAACTAGTGATGTTAAATATTGTGACACTTCCCTGTTCTTTGTCAGTGTGGGGTGTTTCTGCTGCATTACCAGCTTAAGGAGTGACAGGACAAAAAAAAGAGGATTTAACAGAAAAGTGTTCTCTTCAAGTATAAACATTTTAGTATAATGAAGCCATCAGAAAAGCTGCATGAAAGTAATCAAATAAAAAACTTGTATTTAGGCATATAACATGAAATATGACAATATCTTTCAGTACATAGAAGTATATGGACCTTTTTCAAAGGTGTGTTCTAATGAATTTACTTCATAAAATAATTTTGAGATCTAAGGTAAATATACTTTAATATACTTTCAAGAAATGAGGTACATTCTCAGGATAAATATCTACTCTCAGAAAATGACCCCAGAACCAAGAGACAGCAGCACTTGCTCTAAGAACCTCGAGCTGCTGGGAATGAGTTCTGCCCAAGCCCCCAAGTGAGGATCCCTGTGCTGGCACAGGACACCCAGGCTGCTGAGTCACTTGTTGGTGCAGCACTAAACACAGGCAAAGAGTAGGATGGTACAAGTGACAGCAATAAGGTTTCACAAAGAAAAGAGATCTCTGTATCTTGATGATTCTTTCAGGAAAAAAATTTCTACTGTAAATCACGCTTTTAGTTCACAACCATCTTTTTACTTAGCTTTGTAAAAATATGCTAAATAGTATAATTAGCTGGAAATGTAATGCTTTGTTGCTGGAATAAGTGCAGGTAGGGGACAGGAGAGATGAAAAACTAAAATGTTTAAAGAGAAAGACACTAAATTCTTTGCTTCACGGAATAAACAGATATATCCAAGTATAAAATATTTTCTGTTTCATGCATTATGAGCTGTACACACACATACAGATGGGCATGGTTAAGAACAGTAAGCATAAGGAAATTGAAGCTGAGAAGTCTTTTCCTTTTATAATTTCTGAGACACACATACATGTCTCTTACTAATAAAATTGCAACTAGTGGTAAGTTACATGTAATGTAGTTTGAAATTTGCAACTCAGGTTATCCATACCAATGGCAAATATGGGATTTGAAAGGTTTAAGTCCTCATTTTAAGTGGATCAGCACCTCTTTTTACTTAGATAATTAAAATCACGTCTTTTAGTAGGTTTGTATTAATAGTTATGAAGAAGACTGTTGAAAAGAAGATGAGTCAATTCTTTTCTGTTTTAGTTGCTTACCCTTTGAAGCAGGAGAATCAATTTCTTGTGAATATTAGAATTCTGAATAAATTATTGGAACAAGAGGATGAGCTTTTATTTTTCTGTCTGTTTTCTGGGCATTCACATCCTGGTCTCAGTCTTCTTCCTTCCTACTTAGGAGCCTTTACTGTTCAGCATTCAACACCGCTGGTGAAATTTGTTTTGTAAAAAGTCCCACTAGAAAAATAGGAAAGCAACAAAACAAAAGGACTTTCTGTTCAATGCCAGAATTTGTTTCACAATCTCATCTTTCATTCTTGTACGTTCTGGAAATAATCCTATTCAATTTTAATAATAACTTATTCCCTTCCAGACTGGGTCTAATAATCACACAGCCTAGTCATCAAGGAGCTGGGATATTCTGTTACACAGATAATCTCCCTCCAACAACCTTTTAGCAATCCTGCTTACATTGTGAATCACTCCAGTATCAGTTCCTCAGAGCTTCCCAGAACAGCAGTGTGGGTTTGATGTCTCAGACAACACCGTGTCGCTCTATTTTTGTGAGATGACCTTGGAAATCTTTTAGACAATCTGTCTTATCTGCAGTTTTCATTTCTGTGTGTGCAGTTGTGTGGTGTGTTAATTTCTGGGGCCTGAGTTTCTGCTTTGCTGCTTGTATTGCTGTTCCTTTCTGTTTCGTGCAGTGACGTATTTTCACTAAATTAAGCCCTTTTTTTCAGCCTTTCTCACTTGTTGCTCCTTCCCAGGAGGATTAGAAGTAGACAGAAAGTCATGAGACCTAAGCTGTCCATTCTAGTTCCAGTGGTGATCTTGCATCATTATCTTAGTGCGACCACCAAGGGGCACCGATATAAATTCATATCAATCAGATTGATTGATATAAATCAATACAAATACTCACAACTCTCATACTCTTACAACACAAAAAGCCTTTACACTGATTGATCTCAAAGGAGAGGGCAAGGACTGACACAGTATTTTGGAAATCATTGTGAAAAATACAGTGGACAAGTTAAAATACTAAGTAATTTTGTACCATGTGAAATTCATTGTGGAGGACTTGCACTCTCTGCTTAACTCAGCTGTTACAGAATTTCTGCCTGCTGTATTGGAATCAAAGGAAAACTTACTTTAAGGAAAGAGCCTTCCAGCTCTGACTGGTTACTGTAAAAGGCTTAGTGGTAGATTGATCCTAGGGAGAGATTTCTCCACCTGAATGTGGGAGCTCAGTGGCACAGATAATCTGGTGTGATTAAACTTTTTAGAACAGGTGAAAGGTTGGCAGACAGGTATATATTTATCCTGCCAATAAAAAGTGCTTCAAGCTGTCATTGTTCTAAAGCTAGGTTGTAAACAAATTCTTTAGAATATAGCATGTATTGCACAACAATATATCCAAGAGAAATCTTTGGTTTACAGTCTTACAGTAATGTGCACTTAAAACTCAGAAAAGCCCAGCAATTGCATTCTTATAGAAAAGAATCACTTAGCAATCTTGATAAAAAATAATAATAAAAAAGGCAGGCATATACACACACTTATTTAAGAACCATACATGCAAATTCATTAATAAATGTTCCTGGCTTGGCTGCCTTCCTCTAAGAGGCAACAAGAATTGGAGGGGAGAAAAAAAAATCAACTAAAATCTAAAATAAATAAAAGAAAAAGTAGACACAGAGCTCAAGTTCTAGATTGAAGTTTGGGGGTTTATTTGGTTTTTTTGCTTTTTCTGTCTGCCGTGATTTAAACCCCGGTGGAGTTACAGTCTCCTTTGCTGCTTTGTGTCTACTTGTTGCTCCCTGAATTAGATAGGAACAAACCCGCTACATTGTAACTTCTTGTTTAACTGGGATATTCACAGCTGCCCAAACATCATGTAACAAGTGTTCAGCTAGTTTTTAAAACAAACATTTAATTATATTTCTTTTAAACATTATTTCAGGCATATGGCTCTGGTTGTGACATTGTTATTCTGGCAAATGACTTTGAATGTGTGCAAATTATTCCCGGTGCTAAACATGGAAACATCCAGGTCAGTTGTGTGGAGTGCTCCCAGCGACAAGGCAGGGTAAGGATTTTAACAAATCTGTATAGAATTTTAAAAATTTTAATACTCTAAAGTAATTAAATGGCAACATAATACTTAATGGAATGAAAGAGTTAATTTCACAACAATATGGTTTGCTCATCTGGGACTTCCTGAGTAACACCTCTTGTGTTAGTTTTATGTCACTCTCAGAGTCCTTTCAATTGATTAGTAATTTGGGGGAGGGAGGAGGGTAGAGGGAGCAGGAGCCATCTCGTAACAGTGGTTTTTATTCCTTTCTGGGACCTGCAATAAGAGGTGTCACAAAATGTGGGCAGATGCATTAATTACAGCACAGCCTCACAACTGGAATGGTTCTGGCTTAGAGATGGGCCCTACAAGATCACCACAAAGCCCTGGGGGTTCTGCATTCAGAACTCTGAACTCTCAGCCTGTTCTTTACTTTGGGACTGGCTGTGTTGTCACAACCTCCTCTCCCCCTCCCCCTAAGGAAGAAACAAGATTTCGTAATAAATGTCATGAAACTTGTGCATTATTTCTGTATTGGGGAAACCAATACAGGACTTAAACAGTTTTTCTTTTAAAAATCTTTTAAAGAAGAAAGAGGAATTTTAAAGATAGTCAAAAGTACTTATAAGCATATGAGTATTATGAACAGGCCCAGATAAATACCTGATAAAGACTATTTTGTATTTAGAGGTTTCTGTGAAATAAGTGGGTGAAAGAAACTGAGGGGTTCAATGGCATGTGTACTTCAATTTTTCTATTTACCATTTATCCCTTCTCAAAATGTATTTGAATGTTAAAAATAAAATGGCATTTCCTTCTGCTTCTTGTAACTATTATTCAGTGATTTAGTGATACAAAATGGAATCTAGAGACACAGACACTAATAATTAATGCATTAGGTAGCTGTGAAGTACACAGAACATGAGCAGAAGCAGTGAAGGCATCAGCTTTCCCTTATGCATTAAGAGTAGTTGCCCTAGAAGAAAATGCTACATCTGACTGACAGTGTCTGTGCCACTGAATGAGATGTCTGCCCTGCTTAAAATCTCAAAGGTGGGCTCCTTCAGGAGTATGTTTTTCTCAACTGACTTAAGAAAATATTCCCATAACACAGTTAATTACATTTGTATTAATTTCACTTTTCAAGAAGACTGGCACATAGAAGAGGTACTGGAAATTCTTTAGCTGGTTTGGAATACTCAGGAGCACTTACTCCACTTACCTCCTCACCTCACATTTTGAGTCTGCAACTTTTTTTTCTTTCCCCAGATTGCAGCATCATACGGAAACGCTGTTTGCATTTTTGAACCACTTGGTATAAATTCCCATAAAAGAAATTGTGTAAGTATGTATTTCATAATTGTAATTCCGTTTAGGCTCTTAGAGGAGGCAAAAGTCTGTCTGCCAGTTATTTTTATTATATTAGACTAATGGATAAACAGTTTCCACCACTCAGAATAAAACTGGATGGGTAGACTCTTCCACTGCATGAATTGAGCTGTGGACTGCACTTCTAAATTCCCAATATCTTGTTCTTGACTCTCACACTAGAATGACATGGTGAGGAGTTGGTATGTCTGATTTGAAGAGGTTCTCAGAGAGGCAGTACAGAAATACAACACAGACTTGTTTGAACAGCACAGCCGTGGCCGGGCACTCGAGCATTAAGGGTGTTCTCAAGCAGGTTTCACAATCTTTGTGGCATCTCTACTGCCATCCCTTATGTTCCTGTAAATCTATGGTCACAGTAGTACAAAATAGTCTACAGATGTATTTGTATGTGGGACAGGGCCAGATCTGGTTTGCAGGGCACCCTGGGATGCATTTACATTTTACAAAACAATTTAAAAGCATATTAAAACTAGATTCAGCAATCTACCACTGAGTAAGTTTGCAACAGGCTTACTAACAATTTCATATAGAAAGAAATAGCAATGCCTTTATGTTCGGCTGTTGATGTGAGAATTAATCCTTTACTGTTTTTATACTACAGCAACTGAAGTGTCAGTGGCTAAAAACTGGGCAATTCTTCCTCAGTTCTGTGACTTACAACCTGGCCTGGGATCCTCAAGGTAATGCGTCATTTGTGGAGTATTTGTTCAACATTTGTAGTGAGAATGACTTGAACACAAAATATTTTTATTGTAATAAAGTGAGAGCTTGAATATGGAAATTTTAAATTACCTCTTCTCAGGCAGTGTTGCATAAAATGTGAGGCTACAGTTAACATTTGGTAAGATGCTGTGCCAAGTGTTTGAGTCTCTTATGTAAGATCTTAGTTTGGGAATTACAGTGTTAAGTTGTTAACTGACTTAAATTATCACTGATAATCGTTTACATAGAACTTCAGCACAATTAAAGTCAGCAATATACCTAGACGTGGATCTTCATAAGATGACCCTGTCGTATTTAAAATGGACTAAAGTTTACCTTTCACCTGTTCTAAATAATTCACAACAAAATATGATGAGAGGCTTAATCTTTCAGCATGCCTTCATCACCTTGGTTCCAGAGCTTTGTTATCACTCCTTCCAGGGAACAGGTTACTGACAGCAACGGACTTCCTGCAGCTGTGGGCCCCTCCAACTGATGACATCCTAGAGGAGGATGAGGATGAGGATGCCAACAATCAGATCAAGGACGATAAAGTTCTGCCGGTTCTAAATGACTGGAAATGTGTCTGGCAGTGCAAGTGAGATCATTTTTGTTTTAAGAGAAATTGCAATGCTCCCGCACCTGTATTTTAAAATGTGCTTTTAAATACCATAAGATTCAAACAATGTAAGTTATTCCAAATAAAAAATCCTCACTCCTTTTGGATCTAACCTAGGCTTGCTGTACTTAATTTTTTTTTTTATAAAAGTGTGAAAATACTATTTTGTTTCATTGTAGCAAATATTTTTATGCTTCTGCTGTTCATAAAGTATGCTTAAAGCAACAACTATAAAATACTTAATCTAACTTTTACGTAATGTAATATTTAATGTAAATAATGAACAGTAACACTGAATCAACTGAATACCTATGGAATAATATTTTAGAATAAATAGACCTTACTTAACTTGCTCTTGTATTCTGTAGGACTGCAACATCAGTGCATTTGATGTCATGGTCTCCTGATGGTGAATATTTCGCAACAGCTGGGAAGGTAAGGACAAAAAAGAATAATGAGTTTTTGGGGTATTTTTCATTTGTTTGACAAAAATAATATGGATAGTCCTGGACCATACATTCTATTGTAGTCTTAGCAAAGGTAAATTATGATCTCGTGTAATGCTGCATTTTTGTGTAATTCCATGAATTTCAGCAACAAGAAATTGGATTTAGCTCTGTACTCTTACTGAATGCTTGAATGACAGTGATACAGACTTGTATGTTTTTATGTTTATATATATATTTGATTTTTTTTTTAGATGAAGTATACTTAGATGAATTTTCAGATACACATAAACACTTTTTTCTACTTCTGTTGAAAGTAATGAGATCATTATGACAGAACACATACACATTTAAACTGGTATAATATGCACATGCCTGGATAAATTAGAGAAGGTTTTTAGTTAGTGAATTCTAGGTTCAATTATCAGTTCTATTTTAGACTGCAATACTTTTTGTCAGATCACTATTCAACCTAAATTTTCAATTAATAATTCTCTTTAATGTCACCCTCTCATTTGAATGATTCCCTTTGGTTTACAAGTCTCAGTAGGTAAGCATTTTTTGCTTGCACTTACTGTTAGTTAAACAGTGAGATGAATTTTAGTTCTGGGCCAAGTTTTCACGAACAATACCAGAACAGCAGTTTCCTTATTACTTGGGATATTCTTTTAGTTGCATTCTTAATTATAGCTACCTAACCCCCTGGTTTTTATTGCTTTACCTAGGATGACTGCCTCTTAAAGGTTTGGTATCCTATGACTGGTTGGAAGTCATCTCTTCTGCCCCAGGAGAATGAAGAAAAGAAGAAAAGCTCAGAGGATGTGCAGTTCTCCTTTGTTTATTTGGCGCATCCCCGAGCAGTGACAGGATTTTCCTGGCGGAACATCAGCAAGTACATGCCCAGGTTCGAAAGCTGCCTTTTGAAAAAAGCAAGCAAGCCTTTGATCAAGTGGGTTTTTTAACACTCTGCTTAATGTTTTGCCATCAAGAACGTGAGATTACTCTTCTTATACTTTCAAGAAACAAACCGTACCAACACCTTCCCATAAACCTCTGTATCACCGAGTTTATTAACGACAGTCGGGTTAACCCTCAGTTAGGGGAGAAGCAGAAATTTAGATAAAACAGTAACTACCAAATCCTTGTACACTCCCCTAGTTTCTGCTGTGTCTGTACTGAGTTACCCAGGCAGTAATTTTGCTGTGTCTGCCATCAGGGGGTTGGTCTGTAACGTGCTGCTCACGTCCTGCCTCGATGGCATCTGCCGCCTGTGGGCAGAGACACTATTGCCTGAAGACACTCTCCTGGGGGAGCAGATCTGTGAAACCACCACCTCCAGCATCGGCAGCACCAGCTCACAGGCTGGAAAGCAAAAGGACACAATACAACATGCACTAGAGGTACAAGGAAATACTTAATTTGTCCATTTTTTAGTTCACGATTCTTAAAATTTAAGGATATAAAGCTCTAAGAATGTATATTATGTAGTCCCTATATGCATAACAGAATAGTCTGAATTATTTCATAATATTTCATAATTTTGAAGTCTATTACTAAGCACTGAAAAAGTCAGGGACTGCAACTCTGCGTCCAAGCACCATGTTTTGAAAACTCAATTTACTTTTTTTATGGTTAACTAACAGTGATGGGAAGAGACAGTGTTTAATGTGGAATGGTAATGATGGTTTTATTCTGATTGGGTCTGAAAGTCTGCAATTATAAAGACAATGAAAGGAGTAAATAAACTCTTTTAATTTTTAGTTACTTCATTTGATAATTTTGTTTCAGTGACAGTCTCATAGTCTTAGCAAGTCTGTTAAGTTTACAGTAAGGGAGAACGGATCTGTAGAAGCAGCTGCTCCTGGTTGACCTTAACGAGCACCTTTTTCCCATGAGAAGGTGCATACCAAAGATCATCTGCAGCCGTAAATACCTACGTGAGAATGTTTCAGCTAAGGCTGTGTGGGATGTGTGAGAGTGTCTGAGATAAAAGAGCAAGAAACATCTGCTCTGCCATTAATTGCGTGATTGCTTAGTCTCCTAATCACTGCCTGCATAGTTGATCCTAAAACCTGTACACAGAAAGAACATACAAATCCTCAAGTGTGTGTAATAAAGATGATCCTGCTGGATGACAAAGTGGTGGTCCTGTATCCTCAATTGTTACACTATCCTTGTAAAACCAAGAAAAGATAAGAAAATAAAAACCCACCCCACCACTCATTTGTAGACTATTACAATCAGACCAAGTTTTTACTTCTTAGATATAATGGCCATCAACAAATAGGGAGCTTGGGACCAATTACACTTTGGGCTGTTAAATCAGTTGTGCTCTCTACATGCTCTCAGAAATGTTCAGTCATACAAAAAGAATTCATTATAAAATTATACTGCAGAAGTTTTAGATTGGTCTAATCTTGTTCATAAATGTTGTACAAAATGCTGTATATTTTTGTGGCGTTGATGAGTAGGTATGAAAGGAACTTTTAGAAGACTGTTAGAAGAGCTTTGCTTTTGGGCAGATCTGATGTACATACGTGTTACTTATCTGTGTTGAAATCTATTTAAAGTAAGCCTTTTGAAATTAGTCTTCATTCCTTTGGTAGAAAGAAGCTATAGGCTTGATATAAGTGTGACTTTTTACCTTATAGTGTTTTTATTAATTATTAATTTATTTTTTATAACTACAACAGACAATTCATCATTTGAAAAATATGAGAAAAGGCCAGCGGAGATCTTCAGTTCTTGTTACCCACACAGATGTACTGCCAGACCAGCAGGGAACTCATGAGGTTCAGCGTCACATTTCCCATCAAGCAAATGCACTGGGTCACTTCCACATAGCAGCAAGCATCAACCCTAATACAGGTGAAACACAACCATTTATAGAGTTATAAAAATTAGTATTAGAAAAATACAACCATTTATTAGACTGCAATAAAGTGTTTGCACAACATGAAAAAAATAAAGGGGGCTGAGATGCACATTCTTTGCTTTGCCTAATTGAATAGAGGGAACTTGTAGGAAGTCTCTTACTTGGCATGGACTTTTTTAAGACAAATGAAGCTGAATTTATTCTGAATACTTTCAGCACCTTTATGAGCAAATTAAATTCATCTTTGCAGATCAGAAGGCGAAAGAAGCATGAATTTCCAGTCTGCTTGGTGTTTGATTCTTGGGTTTGAGGGGCTGTGGTATATGATGAATAGAGTAATTGCATCCTACAGAATATGTAGTGATTGAAAAAAAGCTGTACCAGAGTCTTTTGGTGGGAAACCAGCTGCATTTTATAGAACAATGCAGAATATATTTAAAGGAAAAGATTAAAGAGCTGTGACATGCTTTACGTAAAGTCTGTGCATGAAACACTGCAATATATGAAACTGAGCAGTTAGAACTATTAAGTATCATTTACCATTCACATAGGAATAAATTTTCATGTAAATTTATTGACCTTAAAATATCTTTACTGGTTTTGTTATAATTGGATGTAAAAACTTGATCTGCATCTTACCTTTTCTAATCTTGCAGGCACAAATTATATTATGCCTAAAATAAGTGAAATGTGTGTGTACGTACATATATGAATAAAAAGATGAGTAGTTAATATATAGCCTTATATATTTTATATAGTTTAATATGTAGCTTTTTTGTTTGTTTAAAAATATCCACAGATATTCCATCGGTGTTGGCTGGAACAGCTTTTAATATAGATGAAGGAAGTGGAGGCTTTGTTGTCCACTGGCTGAATAATAAAGAATTTCATTTTACATCCTCTATTGAAGTATTCATGCAGCATCTAAGAAAAATTTCTGAACAGCAACTAGAACAAGATTTTGATGTTGAAGCTGAAGAGGAAGAAGAAACGGAAGAAAAAGAGAAAGGCTTACATATGAAGTTAGATCATGGTTAGTAATCTGCTTAGTTCTGATCAGACAGTGCTACTGGCAGATTGGAAAATACTGATAGGGAGATCTTTGCAATGGATAAAATGGCACATTTCTTTCCTGTTGCAGATTTGTCTATAGACAGAGAATCAGAGACAGGAACTGGTACAGGCTCTTCAGAACATGAAGATGGAGAAAGAGAGGGAAGCCCCAAAACATCTCTGCTGGCGGGCCCTCGCCTGCCGCTTCCGACAGTTCTGTTAGACAGGAAAATTGACCTGCTCCTGACTGAATGGAACAGGAATCCAGATATGCTTTTTACCATCCATCCTGTTGATGGTACCTTTCTGGTGTGGCATGTCAAGTATTTAGATGAATACACTCCAGGCATCTTTCGACAAGTTCAGGTATGGTGTACTCGAAATGGTTTTATTATTTTTGATATTAACAAACATTGTGTCCTTTGCTTTAGAGATGAACATCAGTAGGAATTTCATTTTAAGTACTTCCTGTAAAATAGCTAGCCTTTGTTCAGGCTGAAGCTGAGTTCATGTATTCTAATTTTTTTCTTTTTTTTTTTTTAGGTTTCATTTTCTTCTAGGATTCCTGTTGCATTTCCATCTGGAGATGCTAGTTCCCTTAGCAAAAATATTATGATGTATGCCTGCCCTGTCTTTGTAAAAGACAGCAGCAGTGCTGCACAGCAGAAGACGATGGACTATCCAGATAATGCTCTAGCAAATAAAGGATCAAGCTTTGCCCAGGACAGTGAAAATGTGAATATAATTTCTCCTGTGGTAATGATGATTTCCAAACATATAGATGGCTCTCTCAATCAGTGGGCAGTCACTTTTGCTAATAAATCAGCTTTCACTACTGTGCTAACTGTATCCCATAAGTTTAGGTACTGTGGACACCGCTTTCACCTCAATGATCTGGCCTGCCATTCTGTTTTACCCCTGCTGCTGACATCTTCCCATCACAATGCTCTGTTAACTCCTGAATCAGACACTTCCTGGGACTCCGACAGGATAAACAGGATGATGGATCCTATGAAACATAAGAAAGGTTCTTCTAAGCAGCAACTTAAAAATGCAGCAACCCGTACATTCCATGACCCAAATGCAATCTATAGTGAGCTGATTCTGTGGCGAGTAGACCCCATAGGACCTTTATCCTACACGGGAGGAGTGTCTGAGTTGGCTCGAATTAACTCTCTCCACACCTCCGCTTTCTCTAATGTAGCCTGGCTTCCAACACTAATTCCCAGCTATTGCCTGGGTGAGTATACCTGGCATGTTTCCGTATAGCGTTAACACTGTGAGTTGTGGAACTAATTTGTTAAAATGAATTACTCTTTTATTTGGAGTATATTTACTTTAACTTCGCAAAGATTTCCTTGTGTTATGCAAATCAAGCATTTTTACTTCATTTGTGGCTAAGCTGCTGCCAAACCCTTGCTGTGGTCTGAGTGTCTGCAGTCCCCGTGGATCAGCTGAGACTCAGGAACTCCTTTGTGTGAGTGAGCACTCGTTGCTCCCACAGAGAACGAGATGCTGCCTTTCCCCAATGCTTCAAGGCAGCTCCCTGGAGTGCTCTCTGCACTGATGGGGTATTGCAAATGCAGGTGTGCTGATGGCTCAGGGTGCTGATGGCTCAGGGTGCTGATGGCTCAGGGTGCTGGTGGCTCAGGGTGCTGGTGGCTCAGGGTGCTGGCCACACGCAGCTGCAGGGGCACTGGGCTGAACAGAACTCGTGTTTGGACCACTTGAACATCAGAATTATTGGGGAAGATTTCCAGCCAAAATCGGCATTATCAAACTTCTCCAACATGCTGACTAAAAAATGCTTAGGAGATCAAGAAACAATACTGAAATTCTTGAGACCACCAGAGGCTTACTAAAGCCCAATTGGAAAGCAGGATATTTATAAATAAATAGACTACATTAACTTTACAGAACTGCAAACAACACTTTTTCAGAGGTCAGACAGTACAACATGTGATGTGTGATGCCCTTGGCCAATTCTTCAGTTTTTGTTTTTAATTTTAGGGCTTTCCATTGCAGTTGAGAAAACTACTTCACAATAGTTACTCTATCCAGCCACACAGATACTTATTTTTTAATTATCACAAAGAGGCTGTTACAGTAGTTGTCATCTTTGTATACAGCACTAAATGCCATTTGTGCTGTGGGCGTAACATTAAATTTTATACTGATGCCAGGTTATAAATACATAATATCTTTGCTTTAAAATAAAACAAATCCATTTTCTCAGCTTACATAGTTACATTCTGGGCTGTCTGTATCCCACAGAGTGTTCTAAACACAAATAATGAGCTGCATTCTTGTAGTTTAGAGGAAAATGTATATCAGAATAGAAAATCTTGTGTCAAGCCTGCTGTATATACTGTTGAGAAACAAATTACAGTTTTTCATATTTTATTCAGAACTACAGACAGATCTATTTCTCCCTCCACTTTTAGATCTGCACTTTTAACTGCAGGGCAGAAGGGAATATTCATAGAGGTTAATTTTATGCAAAGAGCCTAGAGACAGTAAACAAGGAAGAAAGGTATGGCTGAACAGTTTCCCCTTAGACTCCTGCTCTGAATTGTCTCTGACAACCTCAGAAATGTGGAGTTGGCTCTTCCAAGCAATGCCCTGGAGGTGACAGTGACTCAAACATCACCAGAGTGAGGAATGGCAGCGTTCCCTTAGGTGTACAGCAGGTTGGGTTGGCCTGTGTGAATAGTGTTTGAATTCCGCTTAGATTATTGAACTTTTCTGAGGAGTTTTGGTTAGATTCATGAACAGAAAGGGAATTATTTCAAAGTTCAAACGGTGGTGTATTAATGCACACATTTGCTTAGGATTTTGCTTCAATGCTTTATGAAAATGATGTTTGAAGCATGTTCATATGCTGAGGATTGTAACATTACCTGATGCCATTGACTGCCATTTTTTCTTCATGAATTTTTTGTGTCTTCTATTAGGTACCTATTGCAACTCTGCTAGTGCTTGCTTTGTGGCATCAGATGGCAAAAACCTGAGGCTCTATCAAGCTGTCGTAGATGCACGAAAACTTCTGGATGAATTATCTGACCCTGAATCATCTGTAAGTTTTACGTAGCAATGGTTTGGTTTGAAACTATTAAAATAAAACTAATGTCATTCACCTTTTCCCTCTTCCAGTGGTTTGTCTTCCTTTAGTTCTGTATGATTTTTGTGCTATTCCATGTATAGGATCTTAAGCATTACATCTTGCATAGTTGAATGTTTTGCAGCTGTCTGTAAGGATTAGCAGAAAAAATGCAGCTATTATTACTAAAAGTGTCTGCACTGAACCAAAATTTCCCATACAACTTCCCCCAACCTGTGGCGGGTGGGAAAAGGAAAAATAGGATTTCTTAGTTTGTCCTCTCAGAAGAGGGGAGTCAAGAGGAAGAGGGAAGGTGAGAACAGAAGAGCAAGACTGAGGTGTATCCACCTAAGTTACACCTATGTATGAGGAAGGGCAGAGATGGTGGGATATAAGGGAATCAGCTAAGGGTCATATTAGCTTTTTTTCCCCAATAACCAATTTTTTCATTCTTTTTATCTTTCATTTCTGTGATGTTAAGAAAAGTAAAGCCTGACCTTGTGCTGTTATTGTATAAAGAAACCCATCTTTCCTTTTTCTCCCATTGTTCTGTTATTTTATAAGCCATCCTGCAAGACAGGGCCTGTCAGTATTCAGATCAGTCTGAGGAATCTGTTCTAGGAGCAATGAATGTGAACATTCCAGCAAAAATCAATAGAGCTTTCAGCTTATATATAAGCTGTACTGTTTTTTTCTACATGTTGTGACAAAACCTGAAGCTTGAAAAAGAAGGGAAAAATTATATTGTTTCTCATTGCACAGATACATTATGTGGTGTTATGCAAGGATAAATCTTTAAATTAGCAATATTTAGATTCCATAAAAGCTGGTGTATCATCCCCAGGAAGAGCTGCCGACTCACAACAGTGCCCATGGTTTGATAAACACATTATTCATGAGTGCCAAACTGCCAGCTGCAGGAACTCTGTTACGGTTTGTGCCAACAAGAAAAATTGAAGCATCACTTTATCATAACTGAAGCATCAGTATATCATAAGCAACTGCAATTTTCTTCTGTCCAAAGGAAAAATATACTAATTCTACTCATTTTTCTCTGTTTCAGAAACTTATTGGGGAGGTGTTTAATATTGTGAGCCAACAATCCACTGCTCGACCAGGATGTATCATTGAGCTCGATGCAATAACTAACAAAGTAAATAAATGGTTAACTCTTTAAGGGTAGCACATAGAGAAAGGTGTTTAATGACTTTGTTAATTAGCCTAATCTGTTGAAAAGAGGTAAAAGAGATGACATTTCTCTATGGTGACAATGACAGCCTTGAATTTTTGTGAATATTGAGATACCTTGAGCATTTCACTAAGCCAGCCTTCTGTTAGCTGCTAAGAGCTCAAAGCTCATTTTTAGAGTATAACTGTATTTTCTAAGCATAACTCTTGATGAAAACAAAGCTTTACTGAAGAATGGTTTCCAAGGTATCATAATTTAAAGGAAAAAAATTACAATCCCCTCAAACCCAACCAAAGAAAAATAACATTAAAAGCCCAAACCTAACAAGTAGATCTAAGAATGATTGCCAAAATGTAAGAATGATAGCCAGCTAAGACTTGAAGGTTTTCGTGCCTGTATTGTAAAAAAAATTTATATCTATTAATTAACACAGCTATACTTTTCAATCAATGAGCAGGTAGGATAATTAAACCTTGTTCTTACTCAGTTATTTTGATCATACATGTTCCAGTGCTGTTTTCTGTTAGCAGCCTGTGAAAACAGTGAGTTTTACCATTCTTAATTAGAAAACTGTGGGGGTTTGACATGTATAAATAAGTATTTCTCTATTGTCAATAAATTCCTATATTTTTTAAGTATCAATAGCATAGAATCTTCAAATTTAAGTTCAGATTTACAAAACATTTTCCTAGAATTTTTGTAAACGAGTACAGGGAGTTAGTGTCTTACCTTGTTTCTCTGGAAAAAAGGTGTTTTGCAGCATGATAATTTTGCCATCACTGTTATTTGAGGGATGTATTTTTCCTTACCAGCAGGGAAGGATTTCACCATGAGCAGCCTTCTCTGTAGCGAGGTAGAGTTACTGCAAAGAAATATGTTGCTGTCAGAAAAGACAGATGTTAAGATATCTGAGAGGAGGAATATCTGCAATTTGTTCCCTTTTTTAGATTTCCCAAGCAATTCACTGCAGACATGTCTTCCCACTGAAGAGGGATAAAAGTCTGAGAGTTTTTGCTGCTGTCATTTATTCAACACCAAAGAAATAAAAATGAATCAGATACTAATTCATCTGCCAATAACTGCAGCAAAAGTGTCATTACAGATTTTGTGTATCCTGCTAGACCTCAGTGAAATTACTTCAATATACAAATGATGAGTTCTGGAACAAGCTGTTCTTAATATGAAAGGAAAATATTTGGGTTTTCTGATGATAATTTTTAACTTAATAAAAGAAAGTGTTCTTCATTGGTAGCTAGATTGCACAGAGGAAATAATTACATTGGTACCAAATTTTGCTATACTGTTCTGGAAGCATAACGATTGCTCAATGTTTCAGTGTGGCTCAAACACACAATTGCTTCATGTCTTCCAAGAAGACTTCATTTTGGGATACAAACCACATAAGGAAGATGTGGAAGGGAAGGAAACTGAGATATTTTTCCAGCCATCACAAGGTATAGCATAAACTATAACTAATATGAATTAAATAGGTACTAAAAAATGTTTTTAAGGAATACTAAAATCTAGCTGGCATGTGGTAATTTACTTTCAAATGAGAATCTGTAGAATTCAGTGAAATGGCTGTTGTGTATTGCTCATATGAATTGTTGCTAAATGGTGTTAAACAAAGACATTCCAATTGCTTAGAGTGAAACAACTCAAATGACAAAGTGCATTTTCCAAAGTGCTTATGTTATGTATCAAAATGTGAACAGAACAGAAGCACATTTCCTGCATCAATAGGTAGTTCCAGGTGATGATGTCACTACATCTGCCTTCCAAGTTAATACGATGGAAAGTCACTGGGGAATTTGGTAGTGGACTTCAAAGGAAAAAGGAAGAAAGCAGGCAGTTAGAAGAGTCTTTATAATCTGGCAAAATAGTTCAAACTGAATGGGAAGGCAAATATCTAATAAATTAGATTTGCCATTAATACTCAGATTTTCTGTAAGTCAGTATCTATTTTGTAATTATTCTGTTGTCACAAACAAACAAAATGTCAATTAAAGCATGCTACTAATGGTACTGTTTCAATATTTTATTTTATAATATAACAATTTATTTGAAAGATAAAAATGGGTTTTTTATTGTCAATAGTTTTTAGAGAATCTTTTGCTCTGGAAAAATTGTTTAGGTTGAATATATATTTCATGACCCTGTATGAATATATATGTTTATATATTATGTATTTAATATATTTAAATTACAGGGTATCGTCCACCACCTTTCTCAGAGAAGTTCTTCCTGGTAGTAATTGAAAAAGATAGTAGTGGCTGTTCTGTTCTTCAAATGTGGCATCTTCATCTCAAGTCTGTGCAAGCCTGTTTAGGTGAGTGAGTGATTGTAATTTTCTTAGAGAGAGACATTTCTATCATATTACTTAAGATAAAACAAATTTTGGTGGCTTATTATAAAGCAAATTGTGTTACCTTTGTCAAGCAGAATCCTAAAAATCAAGAATCTTCAGAATAATATATCAAGGCAATAGAAGCAGTAAAATTCCTTACAAACATTGGTTGCATTCTATACCAATAACAATATAAAAATGTGTTGATGGAGTGCTAATGTACTTAAGCAGTGGCTTCTTTATTTCAAACTATCAATATTTCAGAATGTTATGGATGTCTTAAATGAATAGTCACAGCATGCAATAAAACTGTCACAGCCTGCACACATAATATAATTATTTTCTGTGCAACTTGAGCTCTTGTAAAAACAAATATATTTGGTTATCAGATATTCATGCCTTGTCCTTATAAACAATATTTTAACACTGTTGTCAATTTTTTTTATATAGCGAAACCAACTGAAGCATCTTCAGTAGATAATAAGCTCAGTGTACCTGAGCAGAAGACTGTGGATTCTTCTCCAGATGTATCACCTGGCATAAGTCCCCTTCCACGATCTTCATCAATTGCTAACCTTCAGACTGCCAGTAAACTCATTCTGAGCTCCAGACTCGTGTATAGCCAACCCCTGGATCTTCCTGTTGGTGTAGAAGTAGTAAGAGCAACTCCTTCAGCAGGTAACTTTAACTTTTTTTTCTATACAGTTGGTCCACTGATTTATCTCCTAGTTCATAGGATTGTATCTCCCCAGCCTCTAAGATTCTGATTTACTGATACAGGAAACACAGGACTGAAAAAGTGCTTTCAAATCATCATGCCCATGTCATATTGCTCTTCCATAAATATACTGAAGTCCCCACAGGAAAGCTGTTCCTGAAACTTACTCCTCTAATAGTTGGAAATGTAACTTTTAGGCTTAATTTATTACTGAACAGTTTATACCCACTTGCTCATTTGTCAGCATTACTGTGTTTGGTATATAGTGGGTTTTTTACCTGATGCACTTGCACCTTCTTCTGGTTGTCTTTCTGTCTCTCCTATTGGTTTTTTTTTCCCTTTCCCTCTTAGATTTCCTTTTGGTAGGCTATATAAGCCTAATCTTAACTTTGTTAATCACATCTGATTAAGGCTTTGAATTCCTCTCACTGTACTAACAGCCTTTCTCTGAACTGGTTCAGTTCCAGTTTATCTTCTTCAAATAATGACCAGAAATGCAGATGACAGGTATTGTGCAAGCTGCAAAACTGTTACCAGCCCAAATATTATTTGCCATTACCCAACTCCAAATTAAAAAAATAACGCCAGGTTTTAAAGTTCTCTGGCAGTAAGTAGACAGTGTTATGTCTGCCTTAATCACGTAGGCATTCTACTGTCTGTTACTAAAAGCAAATGTGTTTTGTTCTGACTTCAGGTCACCTGAGCTCCTCATCAATATACCCCGTCTGCCTCGCACCTTACTTGATAGTGACGTCCTGCTCGGACAACAGAGTGCGCTTCTGGAGGTGCACTGTGGAGCCAGACCTGAGCGGCAAAGCTGAGGAGAAGGAGACGTACCACTGGAGAAAATGGCCTCTCATGAACGACGAGGGGGAAGACAACAGCAGTACAGTGAGCATAGTGGGAAGGCCGGTTGCTGTTAGCTGTTCTTACACAGGACGTCTTGCAGTAGCTTACAAACAACCCATACAGCATAATGGGTTTGTGTCCAAAGAATTTTCCATGCACGTTTGTATACTTGAATGTGAATCTACTGGAGGATCAGAGTGGGTTTTGGAACAGACAATTCATCTGGATGATTTAGTAAAGGTTGGAAGCGTACTTGACTCGAGGGTCAGCGTGGATAGTAATTTATTTGTTTACAGTAAATCAGATGGTTTTTTGAATAAAGACAAGTACCTGGTGCCCAGCATCAAGCATTTGGTGCATTTGGACTGGGTTTCAAAAGAAGATGGCTCACATATACTGACAGTTGGAGTGGGTGCCAACATCTTCATGTACGGAAGGCTTTCAGGGATTGTAACAGATCAAACCAGCAGCAAAGAGGGAGTAGCTGTCATCACCTTGCCTCTAGGAGGGAGCATAAAACAAGGTGTAAAGTCCAAGTGGGTGTTGCTGCGGTCCATTGATTTGGTATCATCCGTGGATGGCACTCCCTCCCTGCCTGTCTCTCTGTCCTGGGTGAGAGATGGGATCCTGGTGGTGGGAATGGACTGTGAAATGCACGTTTATGCCCAGTGGAAACACGCGGTCAAGTTTGGAAATGGAGAAAGTGATGTTTTTACTTCTGAAGACTCAACAACACAAGATCCATTTAAGACAAGCGCAGTAATGAAGAAGACCAGCATAATTGACGGGGCAGGTATTGTGGATGATGTTTTTGGCACTCCAACTGTAATTCAGGATGGGGGCCTCTTTGAAGCTGCTCATGTTCTTTCACCTACTCTACCCCAGTATCATCCAACCCAGTTATTAGAACTGATGGACCTGGGTAAAGTTCGCCGAGCCAAAGCCATTCTGTCGCATTTAGTTAAATGCATTGCAGGAGAAGTTGCAATAGTCAAAGACACAGAAGCTGGAGAAGGGACCGGTCCTAAACGCCACCTTTCTCGCACCATCAGCGTGAGTGGCAGCACTGCCAAGGATACCATCACTGCAGGGAAAGATGGTACCCGAGACTACACGGAGATAGACTCAATTCCCCCTCTGCCACTCTATGCACTGCTTGCTGCAGATCAGGATACCACCTATGTTTCTGAAGAAACTTCTAAAATACCTCAGGGCTCTGAAGACCATGCAAAGAGAAAAACAGAGGATCAGTACTCAGATCTGTTCCAGGTTCAACCTGTTACGACCGAAGACTTTATAGATTTTGAGCCCGAAAAGAGGGAGAGTAAATCCAAAGTTATTAATCTTTCACAGTATGGGCCTACTTACTTTGGCCGAGAACACGCCAGTGTCCTTTCAAGCCACCTGATGCACTCGAGTCTGCCAGGCCTCACTCGACTGGAGCAGATGTTCCTTGTAGCTCTGGCAGACACTGTGGCCACGACAAGCACTGAACTAGATGAGAACAGAGATAAGAATTACTCAGGTTAGTAACTGACTTATTATCAAATTGACATTCTTGTTCTTCTCGGCAAAGGTAAACTTAGTCCTTGGGTATTTTGGCATAACAAAGCTGAAAGCTAGCATCAGTTATTCAGGTTAGATACAGTAAGAAAGAAAACCAAAACTAAGTTTTGTTTCTTACCTAAGAACTTGTAGTTCATACGTAATAAATAACTTGGTTCAGGTTCTCAGCAGGCTTAGAAACACCCATTCCTCATACACTGTATATGATAACTTGTACATATGTCTGTATAATGTTCAGAAGTGTATTTTCAGAAGCTGCATGTTCAGAAGTGTGTTTTCCACTGCACAGGAAGAGACACCCTGGATGAGTGTGGCCTGCGGTACCTGCTGGCCATGCGCTTGCACACCTGCCTGCTGACCTCCCTGCCTCCCCTGTACCGTGTCCAGCTGCTTCACCAAGGTAACCCTCACAGGGGCTGCTCAGCTTTGATTTATAATGTCATATTTCTGTTAGCTGCATATTCATTTTCTATTCTTTGCATTATCTTGCAAAGGCTTGGTGTGGGCTTCCCTACATGTAAATAGCAAAAAGGTATAGCTCAGAAGATTCTGAGCTATCCAGTTTGAGGCATGAATAAATTCCCCAACGAGATAAAACACAGATTGTATATGTAATTTTCTTACATGCGCATGGATTTATCTTATCTTAAACTATATTTTATTATCTTCATCATAGCAGGTGTTTTGGGGTTTTCTTTGCTCAATCTGAGTAAATGCTGTTGTGAAATACTGAAAAGAAAAGAAGCTACCACCTAAAGAGCAGAGAGGAAGGTTTCTGACCCAGAATGGGTCTGCTTCTGTGATAACAGAATATTTTACCTTCATTTTTTAAACATATAATACTTGTACATTTATGAATGGGGTACTGGAGAATGATGAAAGTACTGAGGAGAGGACCTCTGTAGCAAGCAAACAGATATTTCAGCTGTTCCTTTAACAGCTCTACTTCCTGTTGAGGGAATCAGTCTCTCTCAGATGTACCCAGCTCTTGGGCTGGAGATCCCACTTTGCATCCCTGACATATTCCATTTGCTTATTTAACAACTCTTAGTTTCTGAACTGTGTTGGTTTATGTTATTGTTTAGGCCTGTCAACTTGCCATTTCGCATGGGCCTTCCATTCTGAGGCTGAGGAGGAGCTGATCAATATGATTCCTGCTATCCAGAAGGGAGACCCACAGTGGTCTGAGCTGAGAGCTATGGGCATTGGCTGGTGGGTCAGGAATATCAACACTCTCCGAAGGTGCATTGAGAAGGTACTTCTGACTGCTTACAGATTCTAGCTCCGTGCTGTTAGGTGTGCCTACTGCACTACATTTCCAAGTCATTTAATGTAAAAGTACATTTTTAAAACTTACAGTTTAATCAAAGAATCTAGGAGCAGTACAATTATCCTAGTACCCCAAATCAAATACAATTACATCAGAGTCCTATATAAGACCCAGTGTTCATTCAAGAAATACTGTTATTAGCTTAAGTATTTTTAAATAATGGATTGCTAGAGGAACTTCACGTAATAGTATGAGTTACTGTAAAAATTTTAAAGAAAATATTTTTATTTGCACATTCCTAATGTCCCCCTGTGCTTGAGAGGGGTTGCTATCTGCAATAGTGCTGTTTTTCTGACTCTTAAAAGCATTTACAGTGTAGAGCTCTGTTACATAGGAATAAAACATCCTCACAGAAGTTACTTTGCTGCTTTGTAGGGATAATACAGGCTAGCTGGCCATCCTCTGTGACAAAGAACACAGGCTATTTATCTAAAAGCAGCTTTTGTATTTTCATCGATAATAGTAGGCTTTGTTCACTACAGGTTGCAAAAGCTTCGTTCCAGAGGAACAATGATGCCTTAGATGCTGCACTTTTTTACCTTGCTATGAAGAAAAAGGCAGTGGTGTGGGGTCTGTTTAGGTGAGTTCTGCTAACTTGAAGTTTGATTAGATCTTAATTGAACCAGGAATGCAAAGCAGAACTCATTCAAGAGTAGAGTTTAATTTCAAGTAATGTTGTTTAAGGGATTGCATGCTGAGGTTACATAATAAACAACTCTATACACTGCATTTCTTTACACAGGTCCCAGCACGATGAAAAGATGACTGCCTTTTTCAGCCACAACTTCAATGAAGACCGATGGCGTAAAGCTGCTTTAAAAAATGCTTTTGCTTTGTTGGGAAAACAACGTTTTGAGCAGTCAGCTGCATTTTTCTTGTTAGCAGGTTCACTAAAAGATGCTATTGAGGTATCTGCTTTTGAGAAATTAACTTCCAGTTTCTCATTTGACCTATGTTACTGCATCCTCACAAGCTGTTCTCTGATGACGTTTTCACAAGCTGTGGCAGCACAAATGGGATGGTATGTCCACACAGGACCCCCTTGTGCCCTGCAGACATACCATTTACCTCCACACTGCTGTGAAAAGCAACTTGGAAGCTGGTTTGAAGGCCAGAATAATTGTTCAGATACACCATTCCTCAGTGGAAGCACTCTTGGGAGTACCAGCTGTGACCCAGAAGGCAAAACTTTGTTTGAACTGCACAGTTAAGTTGTAGCACTCTGTCCAGCCTCCAGCTGTTCTGCATGACCTATTGATACAACATTAGGTAAAAAAAAAGAAGTCAGGACTTCTGAAGCAGCCATGGGATCCCTTTTTGGTGGAGCTATGATGCTGCTTGCCACAAGGGAGGTGGGAGCTGTGAGCAGGATCACCAGCAGTGTCTCTCAGGAGAAAATGGGAGTTAGAGAACCTTTAGTAGTCCTGCCTATTTATTTACAGTATGTTTGTCTTCACTTGAAAATGTATTTTCCTCAGAGATGTAATTCTGCACAAGATGGTGTGAAAAATATCTTACCAGTGATGTAATAACATTAAAGTTGGAGGGTGCAATTATTCTACTAGATAGCATAGAAATAGACATCCTTATCTTCTGCCATATTAATTTTTTAATGCTATGTACAGCTATGCATATTAAAATCCCTAAAATAGAGAAAAGTACACCTCTTTCCAAACAGAAGAAAATGTTACTTGCATATATATCACTTACCACATTTTTGACCCAAAGATTGATTTATACTTCAAAGAACAGATACGATGAGAAAAAAATGATCTGTTCTGTAAACACGTATTGCTACTCACTTTATTTTATAGACTCCCTTTCTCTCATAAAACAACCTTTTCCCCGCTGCTTATCGTAGGTGTGCCTTGAGAAAATGGAGGACATCCAGCTGGCTATGGTCATTGCTCGTCTGTATGAATCAGAGTTTGAAACCTCTGTCACGTACACCTCCATTCTTTATGAAAAGATTTTGGGTTGCCAGAAGGATGGAACTGGGTTCAGCTGTACTAAGTTGCATTCTGATCCATTTCTGAGAAGCATTGCATACTGGATAATGAAAGATTACACACGAGCACTGGATACATTATTGGAACAGACACCTAAAGATGATGATGAAAACCCAGGTAAGGGAAAAAATATTAATCTGAGGGGGCAAACTTATTAAGAAAAAGAAGAGTGATAGAAATGCTTTAAAACAATATAAATATCTATTTCCAATGTTTTCCAAGGGTTTTCTCCAACCCTCTAACACCAAACTTAGTTCCTGCTCTCAGCTAAGCTCAGGAGAGCTGTCTTTGTTTGGCACTTCCTTGCAATACTTCTCTAGTAATGAGTGCTGCTTGGTCTTTTTTCCAATGGACTTAAATTCTCATTCTTGCTTCTAGGAATTAGGAGTATTGTAGCAGGATTTCCTATCCCATCTCTTAAGATTAATGTTAAGTGACAGGTGGCTACACAGGTTTCATATTCCCTATGGGAATTTCCTTGGGGAAATCTCTACCTGGATGATCATCTCAGCTGCTCTTTAGCTTAGCTGACTGCAATTTAACTGCGAGGCAAATGAGAGAATTTGATATCTTTCTACTCATCCAGCTGATACCTTTATTCTTTTTGTGGGGAACAAGTAATTCTTTCATTTTATTTTGGTAACTAGACCCAAAATTGTCTTTGATTTTGTGTTTTTATAAATCTCTAATGCAGGAAATAACTGCAAAACAGAATAAAACCATCTCAAAAGCATTTTCAATACATGTCATGTCTGTTTAATTCCTCAGTTATCGTCAAATCATGCAATCCTGTGGTGTTCAGTTTTTACAACTATCTTCGGACCCACCCTTTGCTCATCCGAAGATACTTCAGCTCACCAGAAGGAACTCTGGCCACCCTAGGTCTAAAAACTGAGAAAAGCTTTGTTGATAAAATTAATCTTATAGAAAGAAAATTATTCTTCACTACTGCAAATGCTCATTTTAAAGTGGGCTGCCCTGTACTAGCTCTTGAAGTCCTTTCCAAAATTCCAAAGATAAGAAAAAAGTCTACTGTAGCTGGAGAAAAAGATTCATCCAGTCCTTCAATCCAGGCTGATGTTTCAGATTCCAAAGCCCTACAGGACGGTGTTGGAAGTGCTGATATAGACTGGTCAAAACCCATTTCTACTTCCTTTGCTTTGGGGAGTACTGCTGAATCTTCAGCACAATTTGACTGGAGTCAACCAGCAGTAAAATTTGATGATGAGCCTCTCACTCTTGATTGGGGTGAAGACAAAAATGGGTCAGATGAAGAAGACAAGGACGTTGGGATAATGATGAAAAAGTCCGATTCTAAGAGTGAAGATGAGAGGACCTCAGACACCAGCATGGCTCAGACACCACATGGGGAGGTTTCTGAGGCAGGAGACACTGAGGTTGATGTTATTGCTGAGCAGCTGAAGTTCAGAGCCTGTTTGAAAATCCTTATGACAGAACTGAGGACTTTGGCTACGGGTTATGAAGTGGACGGAGGAAAGCTGCGATTTCAGCTGTACAACTGGCTGGAAAAAGAGATCGCTGCTATGCATGAAATATGCAACCACGAGGCAGGGGACAAGGACTACTGTAAAACATACACCAAAGTAAACGGGGATCTGCTTGACCCCGAAGATATCGTGGATAAGCCCGACATCGGCTCGTACGAACGGCACCAGATCGAGAGACGGAGGCTGCAGGCAAAGAGAGAGCACGCTGAGAGAAGGAAGTGGTGGCTGCAGAAGAACCAAGCTCTGCTCAGAGTTTTCCTCAGTTATTGTAGTCTTCATGGGGCACAAGGTGGAGGTTTAGCATCTGTAAGAATGGAGCTGAAGTTCTTGCTGCAGGAGTCACAGCAGGTAAAGCAAGTTCAGCTCATTTCTGTTGATGAATGTGAACAGTTCTAGACGTCAGTTGTGTCAAATGCATAAGTTTGTGCCTAGACAGATGATGCTGATGTTCTGCAATCTCATGTATCATTTTAATGTTCTTGGAGAAAGAACTTGGTATTTAAGTGTGCTGCTTTCCCGATATTGATTGTTTGGTTCTGAAGAATCTGCTGTGTGACACTGAGGATCAGGCTAATTATGATTACAGAATATGAATGTTGCTGTTTATATTATAGCTGCAGCATTGTATGTGTGTTACTATCACGTAATTTTGGTCACAATATTCTAGGTACCTATGTAATAAATTAAATTCACAGTTGCTGAAATAAAACAAAATCTCATTCCTAGACCTCTACAAGGAATGGGGTCTTAACTTCAAGGCTCAACAAATAACATCAAATCAGCCAGGGTACTGCTCTCTTTTACTCTGTTATGGCATTTTCTACATTTCACACAAAAAGAGATATTTTACAGCAAATATTAATTACCACACTGAGCTACAGCAGATAATCTGATACTGGGCAAGTCTTTTGACATGCTCTAATCCTAGATTTCTCTTATTTCAAATCAGGGCAACAGACAGCTGTTTTGGTGGTACTTGGCTTAGAATGTACATTTAAGAATTTTGAAAAGTTCTGTTTGTTTCCCCTTAAGAAACTCAGATGAGTACAAATTTGGCTTTGTTACTAAACTCAGACCAGTGACTGTTGTATCAACTTGTGCAAGTACACTTTTAGTTAGTGTTTCTTAATAGACAGTCTCCACACTTCCTAGTGAACTACATGAAAATATTCTTCCTGTAAGAAATCAAAACGTGCTCCAGCAAACTTGGCTATTGGGTCTGAACCTTGTTATTATAGTAAATAATAACTTGCTTTTGACAGTAAAATCTTGTCTGTGCTGAGTAGACAGCAGTAGAAGAGGATAACCTGGGAAATATATTTAAGTTGTAAAATTATCTCTATCTTTAAATTCTTTTTCTCAAAGCAATAATTTTAAATACAATCTTTTCTTTTAAACAGGAAACTACTGTAAAGCAACTTCAGTCTCCTCTTCCACTACCCACAACACTACCACTGCTTTCTGCAAGCATAGCCTCCACAAAAACTGTGATAGCCAATCCTGTGCTGTACCTAAACAACCACATCCATGATATACTTTACACTATTGTGCAGATGAAATCGCCACCACATCCTAATATTGAAGATGTCAAGGTAATTCATAGCTTTAATCTAAGGCCTAATGTTTGCTGAAATGGAAAGATAGTAGGAAAAGATAGGAGTGAGCACAGGGTGGGTTAAAGTAAGTTTGCTTTTTTAGCAGTTTGACAGTACCATTTTCTTCACACAGTGGATTTCATTGAACTTTCCAAGAAATCCTTGCTTTTCCTTTTTCTAAGAACTGGGCTGTTTTTGTTCCATTGTGAGACAGAACCTGTTATTTTGTTACTCCTGGAGACTAATGGAATTTAAAAGCACATAACTGAGGTAAAAAAAAGAGATTTTAGATAAAACTATTATATAATGACTGCACAAACTTTTTGTATGTTACGCATATTGAGCAGCTATTACTACATTGAACTGCACTGTTATATAGCACAATTTCCAGGAACCATTCCATTAAATTCATTATCATAACAGGACGTGCTTAATCACTGCTTCAGTAGGCTCATTTACTGTGACGGTTCTGTAGTAGAAACAAGTTAATTATCTTGACATAATATTAGAAGGTGTTGACTGCCATCAAATTATCTTGAACAAACAGTTTTGATTTTCTAAGCACTATATTGTAAACTTAAAGTAACATTCAGTTACTATTTCTTGCACTTGGTTTAAAATAATAGAAGGACAGTCCTGCAGAACACATTTTGAATGTTCTTTAGAAAGAAATGTATTTTACTCAGCTTTTGTATAAAACATATAGCTTATTGGTTCTCTTTATTTTAGGTGTACACACTTCATTCTTTAGCAGCTTCACTTTCTGCATCCATTTATCAAGCACTCTGTGACAGCCACAGCTACAGGTAAAGAGGGAAGTTATCCTACAGCCCTACATTTGCAGTATACTTTGTGTATCCTAAATGGGAATCCTTTCTGCATGTGACCTGAGAAGGGATTAAATGTTTGTGTATGGGTAAAGATACTTACACACGTTGCTAACTTTGATACGCCCAATCAATTTTACATGGATAAAATAACACCAACCATTCAGCGTTTTTCAATAAACAGTAGGAAAATATGGTGTCACTCTCACTTGGGACATTCACTTTCTCATCAGAAAAATATTTATTTGTATGTAGCAGTCAAACAGAAGCCAATCAGTTTACTGGGATGGTTTATCAAGGACTGCTTTTGAGTGACCGACGCAGACTGAGGACGGAAAGCATTGAAGAGCATGCAACTCCAAACTCCTCTCCTGCTCAGTGGCCTGGTGAGACTAAAATAAGGTTACTTTTAGCTCCACTGGACCAGCTCCATGTGCCAGAATTATTTCACTGTCCTTATGAGGGATGAAATAGTGGATAATCAATGATAGGTGTTTCTAACTTAGTTACAGCCTTTCACTTTTTCACGTATCAAAAATAAACTTTCTACATGGCAAACATCTTGCATGAAGAAGAGACCATGATCTTTAGGATAAACTTAAGGATAATTTGTCATCCCAAAATGTTTTGTTCCAGTCTGCCCAACCCCCTAGCAATGCTACTTCTATTGATTGTCACCACAGTACTGTCCTGCATGTATGCTGTACTTGGTGCAGCTATCAAAGCAGATAGTTCATATGTACAAGCATGAACTGTGGAAGTGGTGCAGGAATTTCATAGGCACACTGAACTGCCCACAGTATTTGCAGAGAAGTGCAATGCAAAAGTCCCAGACCCAAGAAGTCTGTGTAATTTTGATCTTATGATGATTTTAAGAAAACTGTTAATAATATGTTTTGTCTGAATAAAAGCGTCACGTGGCTACTAGTGTTTACCATATAGAGGTAAAACGTTTTCTTTTTGTCCATTTGTCCTCCAACTCATTTAATCCCAGAACTTTTCCTCTTCACAGGCGTGAGTTCACTCATCAACCTGTTAAGCTCAGCTCAGGACGAAGACCAGCCCAAGTTGAACATCCTGCTGTGTGAGGCCGTGGTGGCCGTGTACCTGAGCCTCCTGATCCACGCCCTGGCCACCAACTCGTGCAACGAGCTGTTCCGGCTGGCGGCGCACCCGCTCAACGGCCGCATGTGGGCTGCCGTCTTCGGAGGGGGCGTGAAGCTGCTCGTCAAACCCCGGCGGCAGTCAGAAAACATCCCAGGTACTGCTTTCTGGAGGCTTTGCATGGTGTATCTGTCAGTAACCCAGCAGGAGGAGCTTCCTGCCTTTTAAAGGCCAAAAGCAAGCGAGCAGAATTTAAAAATTCCGGCAAGAAAATGGTTATATTAAGTAAGAAAGTGGAAACAAATAATAGCCGTGCAGCTGTCCTCTGTCATGGCACCCAGCATGTTTTGAATTTGCCCAAAAAACTGTATAGTTATTGTATTAATAATAGGAATATTATTCCTAATAATACTATTATTAGGAATACTATTATAATAGTATTATTAGGAATAATACTATTCCTAATAATAGGAATAGTAACTAGGTGCTTACTTATAACATTTTTCAGAACTAGCAGGCATTTAAAAAATCAGGTGATACAAATGAGTGTTAATACCTATGCGTTTTTATATGTGACATGAGTGTTGTTATTTAACGACTGCAGTAAGCTGGAAACAGTGTTTCTGAAGTCAGTTTCTATTGCAAGGTAGGATTTCACCTAGCACAAGACCACAGAGAAGAAATACCAACTTCATCTGGCAGAAAAACAGCTCATGCATATGTAAGCTCCAAATAAACCCAGGAGTCTTACAAAGACAGATGAGACCAAGTGTTAATAAGCTGCATGAGGAAAAGCAAAAGAGAGAGATTGAATTCAGACTCTGAAGATGAACACAGATACAACCATTTCTGATAAAATTCAGCAATAGCAAAAATCACATCCCGCAGATTTTTAAATCACCAATAGGCTTAAAACTTCTGCAAAAATTAGACATTCCCTCTCCAAAATAGAAAACAGAACAATGATAAGGCATTGCACCATTACAAGTATGCCCAACAGGTATCTGTCATTCATGGAATAACTTAAACTCATTTAAGGCAGTTATTTTCATAAGGTACAATATGAATAACTTATATAAGTCATGTTCATTTGAGATGTATTCTGTTTTCCTTTAACCTTCAAGCTGCTACAGCTTCTGATGTTTCAGAGGATGGTAACGAAGGTTTGTAAAGACTTGCAGTGTAGATGAGTGTTAGTAGTGGCTTTTTTGGACAAAAAGAATAGTTTTTAAGTACTTAGCTCCCTTGTTATAAAGTAAGTGTGATCTTCAGTGTTGCCTGGCCAATAACACTTTGAAAAACAAATTCCACATTAATATTTTGATTACTATGAAGGCATTTTAAATCATAAAGCTTTAAAGTAGACTTCAGTTCTCAAAAAGCCTGCCTTTCTATTCAGATTTTCTTTGCTACCCTAAGAATTCCTTGGCTTATATTTCAGTAACTGCTAATTGTGCAGCTTACTGTTTAGTGATATTTTACATTTTACTTTATTTCTCAACAAAGCTTCTGAGTTTCTTTATTTCTTTCTTGAGAAATTTTTCCACTAAAAGACTTTTTAAAACCTACAGCTCCTGAGAACTTAATCCAGTGTGTAAATGTAAAGTAAAATGTATTTTTCATAATATATCCAATGTCTAAATGCCACAGTTACTGAATTTATCATAATTGCACTTTTTTGTGATTACACTTACTTTATTTAGACTGGCTTTGATTCTAAAGTAGAAGTTAGTACCAATAACAGTGGTGTTAGTTGCTTCATTTATAAAATACAGACGTTTTAAAGACGCAATATTAATATCAGCTTTTTTAATTACCTGAATTTAGCACCTCCCCTTCCATCAGAAGAAATGGATAAACACCGCCGTCGGTTCAACATGAGAATGCTGGTGCCAGGAAGACCAGTAAAAGACAGCAACGTGCCACCACCTGTACCTGCAGAAAGACCCTCTTACAAAGAAAAGTTTATTCCTCCAGAACTCAGCATGTGGGACTATTTCATGGCAAAGGTAATTTAAACTGGAAAATGCAAGTTGCAGTTCATAAAAGCTTGTTTCTTCTGTTAAGTTTTAAAGCACAAAAATAAAGTGAAAATTTTGAGTGCTCTTAGTAGTAAGATGCAGAATATTATCCTCATGATAAAAGATAAAGAGCCTGCAAGTCTATTATTCACTTTCAAAGCATGCCTCTTGTCAATAATAGTGATTGATGCTTTTCCCCTTGCTAATTACTTGTATTTTAGGGAAATTGATTCGTAGCTTAAATTACTGTTATTTAAACTCTTATTGTAAGAGTCATAAGTGAAGTAAGAGAATATGAAGAGATGAGAATGTTGTTTTGATAGCAGACTTTCACTTTGCATTGCAGCCCTTTCTCCCTCTGTCAGACAGTGGGGTTATATATGATTCTGATGAGAGCATTCACAGCGATGAGGAAGAGGATGATGCTTTCCTCTCTGATGTGCAGATCCAGGAGCACACAGATGCCAATTCTTACAGGTCAGCAGAAATTGTCACTATTTTAGAATAATTATGTTATATGCTTACCTTTGCTTCCAAATTTAAAAAAAAAAAACAGATCTTTTGCACCATCCAATGCAAGTCAAATATTTTTAATACTGTGGGCAGATTTATCTGTGGCCACGGAAGTGACAAATTCTTGTCACAGCAACAGTTCCCCATTTACTTGCCAAAAAAAGGGACTAGGAAGTCAAAGTGGTGTGCTTTGCAGTTTTTTGGGGAGTGGAAAACAAATAAGAAACACCCATCCTCATTTTTAAGACTTAACATAAGGGACCACAATGCCTGAAATAATGGTTCAGACTGCTGATTCCAGTAGTTTCTGAATGAGGTGCAGATTAAATAGAACCCTTCTACAGTGCTTTTTTAACCTGTGTATTTGCTTGAAGAAGAAAAATACTCTGTAGATAACTCTTAATGTTTTTTTAACACAACTAAATCTATTCTTTTTATACAGCTGGGCTCTTCTACATCTGACGATGGTAAAATTAGTTCTGCACAACATTAAGAACTTCTTTCCCATTGCTGGTCTGGAATTCACCGGTATGCTAAATCCTGCTTTATATTTTATATTTCTGTATACGTGGCTTTCTATCAGACTTTGCTTTTTAATTCTAACTTCAAAATTTAAATAATTAAATACCTTACTTATTACAACTGCCAACATGTACATTTCCTTTCAAGATTTATTTTCGATGATTATATTATTATGGGGTTTTTATACTCACTGTATCTTAAATAACTTTTTTTTCTCTAAGCCTTACTTTATTAATATTTCTGTTTAGATCTGCCTGTAACATCTCCATTGGGCATTGCTGTAATAAAAAATTTAGAACACTGGGAACAGATCCTTCAGGATAGAATGGACCAGTTTGAAGGCCCACCACCAAACTACATCAACACTTACCCCAGTGATGTTGGTGTTGGGGCAGGACCAGCTCTTCTCCGCAATAAAGCAATGATTGAACCTGAAAACACACCCTTCAAGTAAGGATTCTTTTCCTAGCAAAAACACATTCTTTGATCACAGAAATTCTAGAGAGTATTTCCTCCTCATGTTAAATAGCTAAACAAAGGTTGTCTAGCTCTTAGATCTAGCAGCCAATGTTCTACAGAAGCCACTTTCCCACATCCCTTTGTTCATTCTGCCTGTCTCCTGCAGCAGCCTTTATTTACTCTGCTGCACCTTTCACAGCTGCAACAAGAGAGGAAAATGAGGAAAGGGCAGTGGCTGCTGCTGGGAGCACCCTATTGAACCTGTTTTGCATTCCTTCAGCAGCAGTTGTCTCTCACCCTGTCTCAGCAACAGAAGAGTTGTATAAGACATGCAGATGTCTGGGGGAGGAGAATACAGTTGTACTAAGATCCTGTTAAGGCTAATCCACTTGTGTTTAGACAGTGGCATGCCTGGAGGTGTCTGTAAATGCAGATAGTGAACTGTGTTTACAACTCAAAAATAGCTTGCTTTTCTCAATGTATTAAAATACAACTGAGTCGACAGCACAAAATGACTCAGCAGTGCCCTGGCAGCTGGAGGGCCAAACGTGTCCTGGGGGGCATCAGGCCCAGCATGGCCAGCCAGGGGAGGGGATTGTCCCACTCTGCTCTGCACTGGGGCAGCCTCAGCTCCAGTCCTGGGGCAGTTTGGGGCACCACAATGTAATAAGGATATAAAACTATTAGAGAGCATCCAAAGGAGGGCAGTGAAGGTGGTGCAGGGTCTGAAGCAGTGTGAGGAGCAGCTGAGGGCACTGAGGGGAGACCCCACTGCAGTTACAGCTTCCACGGGAGGGGAAAAGGAGGGACAGGCACTGATCTCTGCTCTGTGTGACACTGACAGGACCCAAGGGAATGGCCTGAAGCTGTGTCAGGGGAGGTTTGGGATGGTAATTAAAAAAAGGTTCTTCACCCAGAAGATGGCTGAGCACTGGAACAGGCTCCCTGGGGAAGTGGGTACAGCAGCACCAACAAAGCTCCAGAATGTGGAGCTCACACTCATTGAGCCCCACATTGAGCTCCATTCATTGAGCTCCATCATGTGTCTGAGAGTGTTGAGCACATTGAGTGTGGCCAACACTCTCAGACACGCGGTGGAATTCTTGAACTTGAGTTGGACTTCACTGATCCTTGTGGGTTCCTTCCAACTCAGGATATTTTACGTTTCTTTCCTTCTTCTTTATCCAGATCAAAGGATTACTCAGCTCTCCCAGCAAAAAGGCTCTGGCATTTTCTTGTGAAGCAAGAACTTCTTCAGGAGACTTTCATAAGATATATATTCACAAAGAAAAGAAAGCAGAGTGAGGTAAACAAAGGATGTAACTTTTTTAAAAAAAGAAAGCTCAGTTATAACTGTTCCTCAGTCTCCTCAGTATTTAATTGTTTTTTCCCATTTTTCATTGACATTTCAGTTTCTCTTATTTAACAGTATTTGGATTTTTTTTCAAAATCAACATGACTGTCATGTTGTTGATTGGGATACCAATTGAACCAAATGTTTTTAAACAAGACATATCTCATCTTCATGTATTTGAATACTGTCATAATAACCAGAACACTTGCAATAACATTAATAAGCAAAGAAATTTGAATATTCTTTTTTGGTTTTTTTTGGTGTGTCATACTGAAAAAGAAATTTCAATGTGCTATTCATTTGCGTATATGTATATATGCAAGAGTAATATATACATATAAAAGTAATATTATATAGTAATATATAATATGGGGCTTTACAAACTGTACTGGTTACAACTGCTATGTTCTAACTGAAAATTTAAGCCAACGCATAAATATCATGGGAAATAAGTAAATGATTTAATATCTTTTAGAATTCCTGTAAGTATGGAGTTTGTGTGTGTATTACTCCTCCATTTATTTACTATATCATACATTTTGTGTTCATCTAGGAGGCATTACATTTTAAGTGAGTTTGTTTAGATTCCTGTCTTAGTTTCTGTGCCTTTTATAAAAAGTTAAAAATACATTTGTCATCATTTTACTGACAGAGTGGCCTTTAAAATCTAGTTTGGAATGTTTCATTCTTTTTTTATATTTGTTTGTGCATGTGTTTTGTGTTTGTGACTGTGTGATGTTATGTAGTCTGTAGAAGATCGTGTGGAGCAGGTCAAACAAAACTGCGTAGCAGAAGATCACAAAAACAAGGTAGTATCCCTTCTCCCAAACCTCTAGCACATTCTTAAAAGTTCTGTGGAACTGGCTTTTCTTTTCTAATGTGACTAACAGAAGCTGTGTGTTCTGTGTAGTCTGTGTGACAGGCTTCTAATCCGTGAGCTAACTTCGGATGTCCTGATAATTGGGATGAGTGAACACCTCGTAAATAGCATTGCACACACAACTTCGTGTTTCTTGCACTCAAATATCACTTTTGGCTTCTAGAACACCAAAGAGTATGAGAAGTCTAAAGTTTAGCTACCGAAACAATGCTAAGGCCACTGAACTTTTCCTGCATGAATTTTGTATAGATTTTTGCACTCTGAATGTACCGCTACAAAATGGATTTTCACGCTAATTGAAGTTTTTTATAAATGTTTTGTAGGTTGAAGCAGATCTTGGCTACCCTGGAGGAAAAGCGAAAATCATTCACAAAGAATCAGATATGATAATGGCATTTGCAGTTAACAAGGTAAGCCTCAAATACTACAAGAAATGTAATAAAAGATCTTAATTATAGTTAGTATAAATTTTGTATTTGTGCTGCATAGGCAAACAGCAATGAAATTGTTTTGGCATCTACACATGATGTTCAAGAACTTGATATTTCAGCTCTACTGGCTGCTCAGTCATTTATATGGATTGGGGAAGAATATGACAGAGAGTCTAAAAGGTAGGATTGTTTCTTTGTGGTTATATTAATAAGAGTATTGATTTTCTGTGAGGCTGCATCTATAGCACCTGTGTAAGCACAAATGGAGCATACAAAAATGTTAATTACTCTTCTTCAGTAGGCTTCAGGTCGCTTTGCAAGTGAGGGAAGGCAAGAGAAGAGAACAATTACTGTCTTTAGACATGTCTGCACTGCACAGTGAAGTAAAATCCCGTGTGGTGCATGAGATAAGGAAGGAAGTGCTGCCTTGGACACCCTGCAGCTCCCTTGCATCTGTGCAGTGGGGAGGCAGCTGTGGTAGCTGGTACTGGTTGTTCCTGTCCCTGAATTTCTGTGCTGAGAGCTGGGAATGCATCAGCTGCAGCGAGCACTCCTGCAGCAGCTCCCTGCACACACAGGTCAGGAACAGCTGGGAATGCATCAGCTGCAGCAAGCACTCCTGCAGCAGCTCCCTGCACACACAGGTCAGGAACAGCTGGGAATGCATCAGCTGCAGCAAGCACTCCTGCAGCAGCTCCCTGCACACACAGGTCAGGAACAGCCCAACAATGCTCTTCTCAAGGGAGCGTATATTCTTATATTGGGATCATCTCTTGAGATTAAACATGGGTAGATTTGGGCCACGTGGAAAGGATTTGTACTACCTGAGTGCAGGAATTACCAATTCATAGTCTCATTATTGTCACTTCCTCTACCCACTGCCATTAGACTCTTGGCAAATAAGCAAAGCAGCATTTGTTCACAGCAGAACTGTTCCTTTCCAGCTCTGATGACGTTGACTTCCGTGGTTCTACCACGACTCTGGCTCCTTCCACTGCCCCCTCGTTTGGAGTGAGTCAGATCCAGCCATCCCCATCCATGCCCTGGCTGGGCACTGGGCAAACCAGCACTGGAGCTGGTGTGGTGAGTGCTTTGTGTGTGCAGCTTGGGAGAGTGACTTTCATCGTGTGTTATTAAGCAGAGAGACTGAGTGTGCATTAGTCATCATACTGTCAATCCAGTATTGACATGAAAGGCCAACAGTGACCAAGAGCTGGCCAAAAAGAAGGGCAAACTAAGCATTTTCTCATACTGTGGCACAGGATTATTGTGATAGAGAAAATAATGGGACAATCTGGGTGTTCTTCCTTCTTATGGGAACTTTGATGTAGGACCATGTAAATAATGTTAGCTTAATAATTTTTTTTAGCTAGGGGACATTCACCACATAATAGTATAAACAAAATTGAATATTATGTGTTATATCTTTTTCAAAATTAAAATAATTTTTCTTTGTTTCATATAAAGCTGATTAAAAGAAATCTGAATAACGTGAAGAGAATGGCTTCGCATCCAGTCCATCAGTACTGTAAGTGAATCACTCATACAGAATTGATAATTTCCTACAGAACACTGTACTATTAATGATCATGTGTCACTGTTAGACCTTACAGGAGCACAGGACGGGAGTGTCCGAATGTTTGAGTGGACAAGGCCCCAGCAGCTGGTGTGCTTCAGGCAGGCTGGCAATGCCAGGGTCACCAGGATGTATTTCAATGCCCAGGGAAATAAGGTGAGTACAGCATGCAGGGGTTTTGGGGTTTATTCCTAAGGAAACATTGGTGCTGTGACCTCTAACGCAGCTTTAACTGGTGCCATCAGAACTGGCAGGATGCCCTGGAATGATGGCATCATGTCGGGCATTTTGGCTGCATGGGGGAGCTTTGTAATAAACCCTGACCCTCATTCTCCTTTCTCTTCTCTCAGCTTCACCCTGCTATCCCATATCCTATTTGCTGCATTTTCATGCTTTTAGTTCTCCCTCTTCAGAAATCTGTGTTCCCATGTGGTGACCTTTTTAAATTACTACAGTGGAGAGCAGCAAGAGTACAAAAAGACATAGGCTTTGGCCAGAGGTGACTCTGTGAGGGATATGAGATGCAGAAAAAAGAGTGGAGAAAGAAAGAAATAGGGAAGAATACCCACCTCTTCAGTTTCTTGCCCATTCTATTATTTTAGCAGATCTTGTCTGCATTTTTACTGACAAAATATTTAACTTTATTATAGTTAAAAGCCATAAAAAGTGAATTAAAGGAGTTTGGGCATGACTGTACATAGCTATAAAACAGCAAAGCCGAAATAGCTGGAAATTTAAAGTGTCTCTCAGCATATCTCTTTTTAGGTGGCATGGACTGTAATTTAAACTTATTCTAAAAATCTGTTTTGATTATATTTTGAGACATTGCAATCTTACCATTCCGTGGGAATCAATCTTAAGTCAGAAATTAAGATGTACTTGTTGTTGCTGTGCTTTACATGAAGGTCACTCAGGCAGGACTCACGAAACTCAACTAAAAAGAGAAAATACAAAAAATAATTCTAAATATTTCTACAACTATTTTGTAAAATACTTACAGAATATGCTGCATAGAATATACAATATTAATTGTTATTCATTTTGGTTAATTAATACGGCTCAGTCATTTTACCATTTATGATAGAACACAGTCTTTCCAGAATTGTTCTCACCATGCTTTTATGGCTTGCTGTCATGCATCTGACTTTTGTAAGCATTTTCAAGGAGAGTCATGGGGTAATGATGCCTTTGTTAGCTTTGGCATCTAACACCAGGATTTGAAAGATAATCTTCCACGCTTTCTCCATTTCCAGAAAAGAACTGAGTATGCAGGAGGGCATCAGTCATTAAATAATCATTAAACAATTAGCACTGAACTCACTTGGCTTCTAAACTAGTTTTTTTTGACTTGACAATCTTTTTTATTGCTATTAAATTTGCAGGCAAAGGTTTGGGTTTTTCCTGCAGTCAGCAGTTTACTATCATGCACTAAGCACCCAGTAACCACTCAGTCATGCTAATAAATGCAGTTTGTTCTTTGCAGTGTGGTGTTGCTGATGGTGAAGGTTTTCTAAGTATTTGGCAAGTAAACCAAACCACCTCAAATCCTAAGCCCTACCTGGTAAGTAAACAGAATACTACTATTATTATTACTATTAATATTATTATTACAGAATATTATCATTATTACAGAATATTATTATTATCATCATCATAACAACTGGAGAGTTTCAATGATACGTCTTTGGAAAACTAATTGCACAATAACCACAAGCTACAGTAATTACAAATACTACTTCAACGTTACCCTTGTGTAAATTAAAAATCAGGGTCACAAGTGATGACTTTACAACCCCAAAACTTAGTAAAAATACATTCTTCAATACATTTTACTGCTTCTTAACAGTACATGAAGACCATGCTTAATTTAAAATTCAGCTGTTGTCGTACACTACACTGTGGACTTTTTCTTTGTCACTTATTGTAGTATCTTTTCATTTTATACTGGATTTTAATCCATTGTTCCATTCTCAGTTTCAAATTGTCAGTTTTTAAGCTTTGTTTCAAAGACTCTTTGTGTTTTGCTGTCATTGACATCAGACTGACAGTCATTACTTTTGATGCAAACTGGTAAGATTGCATTTTCCTGTTTGTTTTGTCTTTAATAGAGCTGGCAGTGCCACAGTAAAACCACAAGTGACTTTGCATTTATAACCTCTTCGAGTCTAGTTGCTACATCGGGACAATCCAATGATAACAGGTGTGTTTAAAGAAACCATGAAGAATTTCAAAACTACTTACTTATCTCCCTTAACTTGCCAAACTCTTGGGCATTAATGTGTGGCTGATATTTTCAGTGTCCTAAGTTTTGTCACAGCTTGAACTTGCCAGAAAATTTCTTTGAATATCATTTCTTCAGTTGCTTGTTTCCCAAGTTTAATTTGTGAGGAGTAGTCGATAGTTAACCAGTGTTTTCAAGTTGTATTCCAAATGCAACTACTTTGACCTGAGGCTGTTGCTGGGGGTAGAAATATGTTCAGCAAAGCAGGATAATTCTTTTTGTCTGAAAAGCATAACTTCTATAATTTCTTTACACAATCTATGATTAGTACACATTTTAAAGGTAGAAGGTATAGTTCAACTAAGAAGAATAAAAGAGCAAAGAATTAAAACTCTTAGTTATATGCTCTCCAATGAGTACAGAGTGTCAAGGGCTTCTTGTTCAGTTCTACCTTCAGGACTGACAGAAAATGTGAGCACTTCTGGAGTCATGTCACCCCATGAATCACTCAGCAATAGGCCTTAATGACTTCTGGTTTTTATTCCCTCAGAAACGTGTGCCTCTGGGACACCTTGGTTTCATCTGGGAACAGTCTTATACATGGTAAGGACTGGGGTGAAAATTAAATTCTGCTTGTTACTGACTGAGAAAATACAGCTTGTGTGTGCATCTGGGGCAAGGGGAAAACCTTATCCTGGGGAGCAGTCTAAGTATGTGTTGCACACTAATTCATGCACCAGACTGGTTCTGTATATCCTCTAGCTTGATGTTAATCTGTTCTGTATAGAAAAGGATGAAGAAAGAACATCATGGAATGGTTTGGGTTGGAAGGGACCTTAAAAATCGTCTCTTTCCATGAGCAGGGACACCTTTCACTAGACCAGGTTGCTCAAGATCAGCTGTACTTTTTTTAAATCAGGAATTTACCTGAACTTCACATTTTATATGAATTTAGGATGTATATAAAATACATACATAAAATTTATGTGAATTTTATGTTTTCTCAAATTTTAAATTCAGGTGTGACCCTGTATTCTAAAGCAACTCGGACTGCATATCATGTTTTCTTGTGCATTAGATCTGGGTATCTCTTATGAGAGCAATCTGTCAGCTGATAAGACATTACCCATATGAAGGAATGTGTCTGCAAAGTTAGAAAATACTCAGATAGCAATTTATAGGAGAAATGCATTTTAAGATTGAGAGCTACTTACAGTTTCAAATCTGTTAAATTCTGCCATCCTTCTTCTTCAGCCTTCACGTGTCATGACCACGGTGCCACAGTACTTCAGTATGCACCCAAGCACCAACTGCTCATTTCTGGAGGCAGGAAGGGATATATCTGCATCTTTGACATCAGGCAGAGGCAGATCCTTTTCACCTTCCAAGCACACGAGTCAGCTGTCAAGGCCCTTGCACTGGATCCTTCTGAGGATTATTTTGTTACAGGCTCAGCTGAAGGCAACATGAAGGTAAGGGATGGAGGAGCTGGGCTCTGCAGGAGGGTGTTTGGCTGAAGCAGGGTATTGCCTTCTGTAAATAACCAGATAAATGCAGTAACAAAACAAAAAAAAACCCCAAAACCCCAAACCTACCCTTGATGTAGAGCCTGCTCGCTTTACATTTATAATGTAAACTGAAATATACTGGGAGACTTCTAAAGCAAGTAGGTTTTCTCCTCCACTAAAGATTAGTCTTCTTAAGGTTATGAGACTGAATTTAAGTGGATCAAGCAAAGTGCACGGTTCTGGAATCTTACCTTTGTTTTTCTCTCTCTTAAAAATGTTCTGGCTTTGCCATTGGAGATTTCTTTGTAACACAGGGGGCGCTCAGCAACTTCAGCATTGTGTACATTCTGTACACCAAGTTCTGTATTTTCTCCTGATGCTGTAGCCCCAGACAGCTACTGAGATGTCAGAGTAGTAAGGAACAAACACCAACATGAAAACAAACAAACAAAACCAAAACAAAAAAAAACCAAACCAGAAATCCAGTCCCTGTTTTAAGGGGCTTTTTACCTGAAATCTAAAGGAAGGCAACACAGCATGGTAAAGAGAAGGTGAATACAGGAGGGCTGTTTAATAGGGGCTTTCATGGCGTGGCCTTGATGAGGCTCCTGCTGCTTAGGACACAGCAGGCAGCTGTGCTTCCTGCCACTCTGCATGCTCATTAATTGTGCAGCTCACTCTCTGCAGCATTCCTTAGCAGGAAAGCATTTCCAGCTGCTGGAAAGCTGGCAGTAGTCACCTTGGATGGAAATGCAACCTGTCCATTCCTGCAGCTTTCACGGGGGGAAGCAGGGAGGAGGACTCTGATCAGGTAACACAAGGAAGCTTCCCCCTGCCCAGTACCCAGCTGCTCCACAGTAAGGCAGCCTTACACTGCATCAGGAGCCTCTCAAGATCTTGGACTTGTAGCAATTGTTGCAATGAGGCGACAAAAAATATCCTTTATCTTTGCTGAATAGAGTTTAGAACAGCCAGGAATCTTAAACATTAGGCGGGAAAATAGAAATCTTTTAATATTCATCTCCTTTTGTCATTCTTTTGATACAGGTGTGGAGACTGACTGGCTACAATTTAATTCATTCCTTTAAAAACGAACATGCCAAGCAATCCCTTTTCAGAAACATTGGTGCTGGTGTCACCCAGATTGAGACTGTGCAAGGCAATCGGATCTTCTCCTGTGGAGCAGATGGCACGCTGAAAATGAGGGTTCTTCCCAATGCTTTCAATGTACCTTCAGGCATTTTCGACATTCTGTAGTGTTCTGTGAGCTAATCCTGGTTTCTATAATGTCCCTTTAAGTAGCTAAGAACACAGTGATAAGCACTGTGGAAAGAAAACCTTGTGTTTCCTTTCGAACAGTTCCTGCAGCATTAAGTATTCTGGGGAGAGAACCAACACTTTTCCAACAGGTATATTTTGAATATGCCCATAGGGCTCACTGGGGTGGAAATGCATGTTCTGGGTGTAAAAGCAGGGAATTCAGCCCAGGATTGGTGGTCGTGGGGGTTATTGCTCAGTAACCCACAAGCTGCATTTAGTCAGTGTTGTAAAGATGCTGGCAGCTGTCAGTCACTTCACAAGCACTGTGGCTCTACAAGTCAGTGAGCATTTCTGACGTGATTCTGATTACTTTTATTCCAGTTTTTCCCACTAAATGAAGCATGTGTACAACTTCTCATTGTAAAATAGTTTAGTTTTAATTAAGGGTACTCAGTGTATTTGATTTCTGCAGAAAGTGTAATGGATGCAGACGCCGTGGAACATGTGCAATCAAGGACGTACTGTGAGAGATGTATCATTTTATGCTGAGATTTATTTCCCAGTTAGAATTATTGCACAGTTGATACTGTAACTTGCACATCAACACATTTTTAAATGCGATGGGGTTTAATTTGCACACTATTTTCCTTTCTTTCTGAGCTATGTTTTCTATTGGACACCTGCCTTTACTTTAGGAATGTATTGTAAGCACTAAATGTTTGTAGTGAAGACATCCATCTTTCTAGTCAGCTTTTAGTTTTGAAAATCATCTGTCCAGAAAATACTTCATTAAATGAAGCTGTTAAGAGAATACCAATGGAACATATAATGCCACATTTCAGATGAATGTCAGGCTTTATGTGGCCAGCTAGTAAATAGTGGATAAAACTGGTAATTAAATTATTACCAGAGTATATTGTATAAACTATGCAGAGTTCAATATTGTTTGCTTGTAATATAACTAGCTACTGTTGTCAGATGTATTTTTCTGTTGTAAACAAAAAACATGTTCTTCAAGGACTGGAATGGATGTCTGTGTATTTAAATGTTAACAAACTGTCTTATTCCTCCAATGAAAATTTTGATGTCTGTGCTGTATTGTAAGATATACTAGAATAAAAAGCACCTTTCTCCAAAGGTGGTTTTAAATTGCAGCCTGTGAAGTAGGAGAAGTATGAAAAGAAGGAAGGGTAAATGTCACTGTTTAGTTTTCCCTTTGTAAGTTAAATAAATTACTTTTATTTCATGGAACAGCCCATTCTAGAACTCTTCTTTATATTTAAACAGATTTATCTAAATTTCCAGTACATTTACTGGATACTTCCTGAGTTAGCTTTAACTTGACCTCAGACTGCACTGAAAGAAAAAAGATTAGCTGTTTACATTTTCTTTTCAGCTGTTCTAGAAAAGCACAAGGTTAACAGAATGAAGCTCCACAGCTGCAAGAAGAAGAGAAAAGAGGTAGAATTTCCTGGCCTTCCTTCTCCAAGAGGTTGATCCAAGTGTTTCAACAATGTCATGCAGAAGTTTACAGTGCTTTTAGATAGGAACATCATCTAGAAAATATCACACCTGGCTTGAACGGTGTTTGCCCGAGTATATTGCTGACTTTGGGGGTATTTTAGCTGAAAATGTTTACTTTATTAGTACCACAATTCAATTTTTGAAACAACACCACAATCAAACAAACATGAAAAAAGCTACCAACCAAAACCCCCACACCCTCCACGAAAGTCAAAAGCAGCCCACAGAACTGTAGCTCTGGAGTGTGAAGTGTCACACCCTTTATACAGGTACAGATAGAGTTATTAGTCCATGAGTTTTGGTGTATATACTAGTTCAAAGTATTAATTATGATTTTTTTGTTCCCTTCTGCATCTCTCTTCCTAGATGCAAGGCCTTAGTGATAACAGCATGTATCCTGAGAAGAGCCCAGCCATCCCTGTGTCACACCCTGGAGCTTAGCTGCAGCAGAGGATCCCTTCCAGCACATTTGCTAGAGAAGGTTTTGCAGGCACAGACATTCCCAAATTCAGTAATCCCTTTCACAGTGCCTGGGTCACACAGGTATTCAACAGCTCAGTGCAGTTCAGGATTTAAATAACAGTTTGCTTCTAAATATTTGGGTGAGCTCCATGAACTTTAGCAATATGCACAGGGCAGCTTAGAAATTCAGGTGGGGGTTTTCCAAGAGCATGACTTTGAATCTAGATACATAAAACAACAGTAGAGGGTTTTGTTCCAATGTTAAATTTAGAAATCTGAAATACCAGAACAAGATAAAAATCAAAAAATTCCTATGATTTCTCACCTCTAGCTCTCCAAAATCTGAATGTGAATTGGCAGTCTCTGACTTCTGGTTAATAACAGGTTAAGTCACTAAGCAGTGTGATGATACTAAAAATAGCAGCAAAAAAGTATACCCTTCATTTTACGATTTCATTTGTATGGATGAATATGGGGACATTTTATTTTAGAAATATGCCTTACTGTAATTAAAGAGTTATAAGCAAGTTATACTGGTATAGTTTGCATGGCAGTGAGGGGCAAGGAAGAGTCTGCAGCAACACAAGAAACTCAAATACTGTTAAAAATTAAATTTGATTCATAAAGGTTATGTCTTTAATTTTAAACTTTGCTACTTTTCATCCAACTCTCCATTTAAGAAACACGATTCACGTGTATTCAGTATTTATTGTCATTATTCCCATTTTCCTTGTACTTTAGCTGGATTTTGCTTTTGATTATTAACACTTGATTTGACTTGTCAAATTTGAAGCTTTCTGCTTTTTTTCCTATTTAAACAAATATCTCCATCCCTATTATTTTTAACAGCTTTAAACCTTTGCCCAGAAAAATTGTTCACAGAGAATCTACGGAAATTAAATGAAAGTGACAAAGGTATTTGTACACAAAAGTTCATTATTTAGATGTTTGTATTAGACCATCATCACTGACTAGGAAATGATTGCAGAGGTGATTGTAAATAAAAGTTACAAGTAGTCTCTGCTGAGCATGTGACCACGGAATAATCAATGTACCTGAGACAATTATCAGCTGAATAACAGGGGAAAACCAAAAGTATGTCTGCTGTGTGCCAGCTGCAATAGTGAACAACAATTTTTTAAAAAGATGAGGATGGCATGTGTGATTGAAGGGTGTTTGTACAAAGGCACCTGCTCTCCCTTTTATACACATTCACAAACCACCATCAGCAAACAGGAAATGATACCAAGTGAAGGGACCCCCGTGTGTGTGTCAGAGAGGTTTAAACAGATCCTTTAGGCAAAAGGTGGCCTGTGAGAGTGTATTCATCTGCCAAAATGCACGGGGTACACCATGAGGCTCCTGTTCTCCCACGTGTACAGGTTCCTGTCCCGCAGACTGTACGAGAGCATCGCGAGCACAGACTGCGAGGAGCGTAACTCAAACCTGGCATCAACCTGCTTCCCTCTCAGCAAATCAAAAGCAAAACTTACTGTCGTGTCCTTAGTGTCAGTAACATAGAGAATGCCACAGGCTATGAAAGCATTGCCAGCCTTGGACTTGGGGTAGGTGGTGTTGATGTGCCGAAGGACTGAAAAGGTTTCTTCATCAATGTGTGCTACCATTATTGTTTCATCAGTGCTTGAGGCATACATGATCCAGAGCCCCTTCTCATCCACTGCCACGTTGAAATACGTCTTGGAGTTAGAGAAGAGGTAGTTCCGGCCGTGGTGTAAGGCGTTTTCCATGAGCAGGGTGCCCAGGGAGCCTTTATCAAGCCCAAATCTGAAATGAGATATGGCAAGGATTCAGTAGGAGTGATCAGAGCTCATCTCCACACTCACAGGGTGGGGAGTCACTGATAGAGGCGTTGTTGAAAATACTAGTTCAAGGACGATTTTGATGTCTTTTAAGATTAAAATCTCAAAGAATCTCCCAAAACACCAGGAGAAAATTCCAGAGTAATAACCAATCTGAAAGGTGCACAAGAGCATGGACTGGCTTTGGTAGGTTTCACTTTATTTAGTCTATGAGCTTTATTATGACTAGGATGGAAGAAGCAACTAAAAGGAATGAGTATGAAAAAGAGTTGGATACCAGGTGAAGGCCCAAGATTGGCAAATGGAATCTGTACAAAAGTTTGGTTTTGACTAGGTGGGAACTAGAGGGAGAAAATGTGATTGACCAAAGCAGCATGAATTCTGGGCAGCTTCACCTAGTCTTAGAGTTCCTCTGATGAAAACAGTTCAGATAATGCAGTGATTTACTCAAGCAGACATCAAAGGGATAAAAGTTGTACTTTTGCAGAGCCAAAATTGTGACCTTATGCTGGCCTCAATGGGACAGCCTGCATACTTCCATCTCTGATGTATAAAATTGTTTTTATTCCTTGAAATTCCATAATAGGTTGATAATCTGAGGGCAGGAGCAGTGAGCAGCTACATCATGTTCCTCTGCTGGTTTAGGAGGGTAATCAGCTCCTCCTGGGACACATCTGCTGTCAGCATTTAATCACCCAATAACACCCTGCTGCAGCAAAGGCAGGGAGAGCCTGGCTCTGTCTTTTTGAACAATGCCCTCTGCAAAGAGGCACGTTTCAGTGTCTGACTTCTCTCTCACCGTACAGCTCCATCCTTCAAACAGAGGAAGGAAAAATAGTACTCAATGAAGGAATCTGCTACACTTACGAGTATTTTTTCTGCAAAGACAGGCTTAATCACAGGAACAGTTCAGATACAGGAACAGACAATACTGGAAGGACAATTCTTCTGTTTAAGCTGCATTGATAGCATAGATTGGAAAAATCGTCCTAAGAAAAGTCAGGAATAACCAACTTAGATCGTTCCCCTCAGCTTTTGTAAAACTCACATCTGCAGCAGCTCCATATTCCAGCAGTATGTATGTGCAATAAAAAAAACCAGTTAAAGGCTGGAGAAGATTTGAGAAATGTGTGTGTCAACCCTGTTAATTGCTTCACATCTGTAAATAACCTCACGCAAGGGCTGGAAGGACAGCCCTTAACAGGAATTGTCGCTCAGAAATGCAGATTTTCTTCAAGATTCTTTTCTATAAAGAGCCAACAAGATAGAAAACATCTCAAGATTCATTAGAAATACACAGATTCTGCAGCACACAATGTCGTGTCTTTTCCTGTTTTGTGTGAAAATCCTGAAGGGAGTAAAAAAGTGAGGTTTCATCCCCAGGTTCTCCTGGGCTCCCCCAGTTAAGGATAGTCCAGCCTGGACCTCCAGATGGTTCCAAAATTCTTTAATCTTCTGATGTCTTAGGGTAGGTGACAAGATACAGTGTAATAGTTTCATCAACCACCAGAACCCAAGCTACAAACACTTTCCTGATCATTAACATCAATGAAGTCAACCAAAAATAACAGAGGTAGTAAAGCATGTTATGAGACTAAGTAAAAAGAATGAAATTATCACAATATTGGGGGTCTGACCATCGTGAGAAAACCTGCCAAAGGTCAGACAAACCTGGTTTTACCAGCTTTTAAATACAACAAGAAACTCCTTCTGAATGTTTTTTTTTCATCATTTGCAAAATGGACTAACCAGCTCCTCACCTATCATTTCCATTAAAACAATACAAAAACTCCCAGAAGCTTTTATGGAGCCCAAAATCAAGGACTTCACTGTCACAGAATCCATAGTGCCTCACACTGTCTGTGCTGAAGGTAAATAATCAGAGTGGAGAACAGAACAGAAAGGCCATTTCACAGCAGCTCCTGGAGAGGATTTGAAAATTCCACAAATAGTTTGTGTTCATCTGTAGGTGAAGGCATTTCCCAAATAACAGTATCCAAGCCAAGGTGAGGAATCTCTGCCCTAGGACTGTGTATTGCTTAGACAGTGATGGTCTTTCACAGACCACCAGAGAAAAAGCTGAAAGATATTTAAAGGAGGCTGCCAAAAAGTGAGCTTGTGCTTGGCACAATAAATATTGTAGAATCCTTGCAGCTTGCTCACATTCCTTGGCATCCACATGAGTATAGGAAGGCAGCACTCACACCTGCTTGGGAACACACATCAAAGTATAGTAAATGTTCTTGGCTCGGACATCAGAGTTGTGTAAGGACTTGAAAGCACAAGCAATCTTTCACTTGCCCTTGGACTGTCTTTGGCTCTTCCCACAAGGTGAGATTTTGGGGTTGATTTGTATTGTTTGTCTCTGTCCTCAGTAGAAACTGAACCAAGAGATGCAATTCCCAGTTCCAGTTCAGGGAGATACATCAGGAAAGTAGCAGAAACTTCTTATTGTGAGGAAATCAAACACTGGAGCCCCTCCTCCCCAGTGGAATGTGCAATTCTCCAGGTCGCCCTGTCCTCAGCTGGTGCCTCAGAGCATCCCTCTGTGCCAGCAGCATTCCCTGCTGCCAGCAGCCAGAGCAGGGCACAGCAAGGGCTCTGCAGAGCTGAGTCTCATGAGTGGGCCACAGTCACAGAACCACCCACCTGTGCCTCCCACACTGCAGCTGAACCTCTTCTGACTCAGGTGCAGGTAGATGCACAGCTTATTCTTCTAAACCTAATCCTTTCTTCTGGTACCCAGATTCCTTAGTCAGTTCTCATTTCTTTCTTGTGATTATGAACACAGCAAAGAACCCAAGTTGAAGAACACCCACAGCAATGTAATGTACAACAGAACCTGCTGGATGCCAGGACAGCCAAGAGGAGGATCTGTTTGTGCACGTGGCACATTGTTCATCCTCTATAAGGTGGTAAAGCAGAGGTGAAGCCCTGAGACACAGAGCTGAGCAATGCCTAAAGAACCCTCACAGCAGAGCAGTGGGGGGCTGCTCCCCCAGCTTCCCTCCTCCCACAACCTCTGCACACACAAGTGGAAGGCTGGTGGCCTCTATTCTAGTTACACATGGCAAAGAATGAGTTGTTCTGCTCTGGAAAGAGCTCTGAACCATTCCTCTGTTCTTCCCATTTAGGTAGGACCAAAAAGAAACACAGACTGCTCCAAGGAGAACTGTCTGCTTTTCTGAGGTTCCCCTCTGGCACTCTAACCCATCACTCCTTCTCCCACAGTTGGTAACCTGTGTTACCAACTTACTTCAGAATGACATTGGTTCCTCCCTTCTGGTAGTAGAGGTGATTGTTTTGTACTGCATGGCCACATCCATGGAAGAATCCTGTGATGTTAATGATCCTGTAGCTGCCATTCAGCAAGGCATTGGAATTTTCATATTCTTTTACGTAGCTTCCTAAACAAAGGGGGAAACGTGTTTAAAAAAAAGATTATCATTTGGTTCATCTAATTTTGAAATCTCTATCCCAAAGTTCAGTCTCTACTGAAAGTCCATCTCAATCAACTCTCTGACAGACAACAATTGTGTTTGCATTTTCAACAGTGATTCAACTTGCTGGAATGTGAGAAAAGAATCCAGAGATACACAAAAAAAATCTGTAGAGGAGATGATCAAGAGCCTGCTTCCCACAGACCTAATGGGCCCTCATTCTGAACACAGCTGATGTGTGTGCAGAAATATTTCCTTTTCCCACTTAGGTCCTGGACACTTTCCTGCTCTAAATGTAGCTTATGCAGCATCTGACTCATTTTCATGCCTAGCTAAATGAAAAGGCAAAACTCAGAGCTATAATTTAGGGAAGTAAAGCCATAGGAAACAGAAACTCTCAAAAGAAAAAGATAAAAAGCCATGAACAATAGACATTTAAACTTGGATTGGTTCAAAGCAAAACAAAACAAAGACCAAACATCAAGCTATTTTCAAAATCTGACGTTTACTCTGAAAATGTCTAAAGATACTACAAATGCCTACAAAAATATGTATAGTCAAGTATTATACAGGTAATATGGCAAACAAACAAAACCAAATATGGGTAAAAACCCATCATACTTAAGAGTTTAGGTTGAAGGGATTAAGAAAGCAATGTCAGGATAACAATGGGTTTTTGGTCAGTGACTACTACTAAAAATACCTGAAAAATGCATGGTGAGCCAAATCCTTTCATCACTTATGTTTGCAGGTTCCCTCATCCAGGTTCCAAATGTGTCCTGCATGCTGACAAAGTGAACAGGACTTCCCACAGACGTTATCACACATTCTGGGGGGAAAAAAGCACATGTCTGTGACCTGTGACACTGAGAGAAAGCAGCACCTCAGTCATGCTCTGTAGCACATTACCAGCTTTTTTTGAAGGACCAGGGCTTCTGTCTTCAGCTTTTCCAGCCAGGGTATCATCATTTGGTACAGCACACGTCTCACCTAGGGTCGAGGGAGAAAGAGAAAAATGACATGTTTCACCCTATTTGACAAGACAGATGGGCACAGCAGTGACTCCACAAAAATAAAGCAACTGGGATTTTGCTTCATCTGGTAAAAAAAAAATACTTAGGTTGGTCTGGTCAAAAAATGAGATAAGAAAACATTTGCTCTCACTTCTGCCAAGAAAATAGAGTGTTCAGGCTGACAGTGAGCTTTGAGCAGTAACTAATCAAATCAACAGATTTAGTTCCTTAGCTGTGAATTTCTGAGTAGCCACATAGGAAGATGGAATTGCCCCTTTTATGAGATAACTTCAGACAGCTGAGGCAGCTGGCAAATAGCTGATTTAGCAGTAAGACCAAAAGCATTTTCTTGGGAAGGGGTGGTGGTTAAACTCAAAAACTTCATGCCCAAATCCCCACACACCAGCAGAGGGTGGATGCTCATGCTGTTGATGCCTGAGACAGCAATAAAGCACTAACACATGCACTGAGGGCACAGTGCACGAGGTTGGCATCCACCCCACTAAAGAAGCAGGATGAAACACCAAGGGAAATGACACATTATATTATTTACACACACAGAAATGGTTCACATTAGAATCAAACACCTGGAAATATTTTTCCCCACCCCACACCAGTGTAAGGTGTAACTGGTTGGATTTTCTCATAGCATGTACTGTTAAAACAAAGCCTGAATTAAATTATTTATAGACCCTTTTCTACAAAGCCAGGTATCTCTTCTGCCCTTCAAACAATGTGACACATTTCAGTTTGCTTGGAAGGAATAACCACAGAGAACAGTTCTCAGCTTTTAGCTGAGATTTCCTGATTTTTTCCTGATTTCACTGCAGCCTTGTTTTCTAATTCCCCTCTCAACTTTCATCTCCAGCATTTCGCACTGCCTGACACACAGGCTGCAAATTTTTTTAGACTTGCATTTTCATTGTTGCCTTCTAATACATTTCCAAGATTTACAGGTCTGTGATGAAGTTTAAGTGACAAAGATAGTTAAAAACAGGAAAAAAACTATAAAGTAATGCTGAAAGGGTACCATGACATTCAGGAAAGAAAGGACAGATAACAACTGCACTGTTGTTTTCTCCTTTGGGTCATATCCTCCTTTTGTTCATGCAGAAGAAAACCACTCCAGGATAGAGCAAGAACAAGGTGTATTTCTCAAATCCATTATCTAGGGCATTTGGTGAGATGACATTGAAAGTTTGCAAGTGCTCACGGTGTATCTCCAAGTGAGGCACAAACAGCCCACCCCACCACGGTGAGCTGAATGCCTGCAGCTAGAATCTACCAATCCCTCAAGATCCCCTCCCAGCTTCTGATCCCGAAATATTGCCAGAATATTTCAAAATACAAAACCACGCAACGGGAATTATTAATTGCAAGTTGATTTTCTTGGGCTGAGTCTAATGGATGCAGTTGACTGAAGGAGCTGTTCCCTGTATAGAAATTTATCTAAAACCATAGGATAATCAAGGGCCAGGGCAGTGTTTGCAGCAAAGCTGAGTGCACTATTTGCCTTGGAGAATATTTGCAATACTTTCAGCTGCGTGTGTTAGAAAGCAACTAAAATTAAAGAGACAGTTTTCAATCAGGGATTCTTATGGGAAATTTTCACTACTTTCTTTCCATCAAAAACCAAGATGAATATCCTGCTGACTCCCATCATAAAATATTCTGGTTGAGAGTTAATGGAGTTTACAAGACATTAAAACTATTCATTAGGTCTCTTGGGGGAAGGTGGGGAGGATGGAGCAGAGACGTTTTGTTTCTTTCAGAATTCACTAACAGTACCATAGAGAAAAAATATACCTGTGCTTCCAACTAATTATTCTCTTCTCTTGAAGAAATTAAGTTTTACCAGATTCAAAATTTAATTTGAAAAAGCCTGGCTTGTATTCTTGTGCAGTAAGTTAATTACAGTTGTAAATCAGCATATGTATTCTCTTTCCTTGAAAGAGAGATGAATATTTAATTACAAAATCTGGATTATTCATTGAATTTTGGTAATAAGATCTCATGGTTTGCTGAGTCATAAAACATAAAATCCCTCATTGAGGAAGATCTCATCTTTGCAGAGTTATTTGAGTGTAACTCCCATTTTCACACTGTGATTTAAAATCCATCAGAAATCCATTAGATACCTTATCCTCCAAAGCATTTCAGTTTGCTTCAGCACTTGAAAAGAGGCCACCTGAGCAAATGGCCCAGTTATCTCGTACAGCAGTTCATGCATTTCTGAATTTTAAATAGGATGAGATTTCTGCTCCAGCTCTCTCCTGTCCATTGTAAGGAGCCTCTCTAGGCTCTGTTCTGACACTTCAATATCCAGAATCAGGGGTTTATATTTATATCTATAACTAAAAATTCATTATTTAAAAGCCATAAATTTCAACTGCATTTCTCTTACTTTCCAAATTTATCCCATCTAACAGAAAACACCGTTTGTAAATACTTTGCCTGAGCATTAGCAAAGCACAATTAAAAGAGCAATATTGTACTAAAGGTAACCTGCTGCCTTATTCCAACTCTGTCTCAGCAAAGCACCTGGGCACACATTCAGCTTTGAGCTCGTGCAACTTTACTGATGCCAGTAAAACTAAACACATGCTTACTGATTTGTGAGCCTTGAAGCAATGGTTTCATCTTGAACCTGTTCATAGCATGGAAAAGAACTCTGGGAAGCACCAACCTGTGCATGTGCTGCTGTAGATGTTCTCCTGCAGCTCTGCTTTGGCTTTTCCTTTCCGTTTCCCTGGAGGCCCTGGGGGCCCAGGAGGTCCGGGGGGCCCGGGGGGCCCAGGCTCCCCTTTTGCACCTGGGTACAAAACACAGAGTCAGGACACAGGAAAGCAGGAGCCCTGCAGGGAGCTGGATGTGTCCCCAGGACACCCACAGAACTGCCTGTCCCTTTCTTGAGAGGTTTCTGGGTACAGAAGATGGTGCAATAAACTCTCTGAAACGATGTTTGTTGGAAGGTGAACCACACAGAACTTCAAAAGGTCTAAGACATCAATGCATTTTATCTTTCTGGATCACAGGCCCATTAGAGAGTTACAAAGTATTGTTGCCTTTTACCTACTCTATTCTCAGACCTCAGTTTCAGACTCTACACTGCTGTAATTTTACACAGCTTACATCTGGCTGCTTCACGTATTCCTGAGTGGGAATCTGCCCCTCATTTTCAATGAAAAAATAAAACTAAGCTGAAATAAAGAGCAGGAGGAGGTCAACTCTATGAAAGCATTTTGGAAAGGGTGGAATTCACATACACCTCAACCCAAAGGCCAAGCAGAAAGGTTTTTGTGAAGATTTGCCTTGCAAAGAGAACAATCTCCTGGGCACAGCAATACTCAGGCTTCCCTACCTATATAGACCACATTTCCATATTTCTACAGGTTGCTCCTGCCCTTGCAGATCACATTTGTGCTTCAGAGGTGGAGCACATCTCTTTCTGCCCAGTACACAGATGTGAGACACCTCCCAAGAGCACTCCTCCATACCTTCTAATATCACATCATTGTTTGCATCCCCCTTTTCTCCCTTGGCTCCTCTTGCACCTTTTCCTCCTGGCATACCATCCTTGCCAGGCAAACCCATTTGTCCCGGCTCTCCTTTCTGTCCTTGATCACCTTTTGGTCCTGGCAAACCTAGAAATAAAAAGCATTTCAGTATCAAGAGCACTGCTGCAGTATTAAGCACCAATTAATACATCTTTTCACTACAAACCATATTCACTCTTGTTATTTTTTTACCTGTATGTAGCTGGGTAGCTGTAATACATCTGGATTTTAAAGCAGCATTGTAACCTAATATGAAGGGAAACTGTACCTATTTTTCCTCTTTTTCCATTTACTCCTGGTTCTCCCTTTTGCCCAGGTGTGCCTGGGACTCCATCTGATCCATTGTAGCCAGGCATTCCATCGAGTCCAGGAGGCCCTGATAAACCAAACAGCATCAAACCAAACTAAATTTTCACTCTTTAATGCAGTTTATCCCTGAATCTGCTATATTTACATGCAGGATGTTTATATCTATAGCTGAACCCCAGCAAAACATAACTCATATTTTTCTGATACAGAGAATTACCCCAAGCAGACCCACAGGTTAAACAGCACAGAAAGAAAACAAGCAACTATTAATAATGTATATATCCACCTGAGTGAGAACTGAGACAGAATTAAATAAGAAGGGAGAAAAAGTTATGGGGGAGGTGGGAAGGTGTAACCAGTAACCAATATTTTTTAAAAAGATGGTTTTAGTGTTAAATTGTAATATTCACTTCCTTGGGGGTTAATATATAGACTCATCTCTTCATCTAGATGTCACTTAAACATCTTAATTGGGTTTTGATCAAATGTTCTACTCCCTCTACTAGAAAATTAAAATGTCTAAAACCTCCCCTCTCTCAGAAGAGGCATGAGCTGACTCAAATACAGGCATTATAGAGGCAGGCAATAGTTCAACCCTACCTTCATTTAATTAGCAAAGGAAGACATTTTTGGGAAAGATGCATTTCTATATTTCAATATTTTGTACCAGCAACTGTTTCAATTACCCCCAAATGTTACTGCAATTGTCCTGGTGTCTTACCTGGGGGGCCTGGGGGGCCTACAGCAAGAGGAAAAAAAAACAACAAGAAAGAAGAAACGGTGAGTTTAACCCAGCAAGAAAACAAAGCAATTCCAAACAGAGCTGATTAGCACTAGATCAGAACAGTAAAAGGGGAAGAAAACCCCTTACATTTCAAAATGAACATGTATTTAACTGCTTTATATTATAAATAACTAGCTGAGCATTAGCAGTAACTCAGACTTTCCAAAAGAGTTACACGTAAAGGTTTTTTTTTTTCAAATTCCAGTTGATCTAGGTTTGACAACAACCTCTGCAATGTAACCTCACTGCCAGGGGCTCTGGTGTGTATTTCCCTTATAAAAGTGTTCTCCAAAAACCTGTTCCAGTAGGAGAATATTGGCTTTACAACACTGATGAATGTCACAATTAAAAATCCTGGTGAAATACACATTAAAAATACAAGCCACACTTCTCCATGTTTCGCAAATATTTCCTTGCAGTTCAGGATTCAGACTATTTAAATAGGGAAAAAAAAGAAGTTTTGTCATTCCTATGGACAGTCAGGCTTTTCACATGTGCTAGTTCTCCAGCCTGGATCGAGCTTCCCACAGAAATGGGTTGGTGCATTAGAAATTGGACTTTATTCAGTCATTCAGCAACTCGTAATACAGAAAAAACTGTCTCACTCTTACACAGCTCAGATGTGGGGCCCTAAGGAGAGGCAAGCACAGCAGGCAAGAGTAAAGCAAGATTAACCAGAATATGTTATAATTTATTATCTGTGATCCCCAATACACATCATAAAAAAAAAATTAAAAAAAAAAAGGAAAACCACTAGAACACGAAGGTGACAGGTGCAATTAGAGAACCAAATCAGCTCTGTGAACATTTTTATCCAGCCAAAGTGCTGTCTTGTTTCAACCAAACTCTTTACAACAGAAACTAACAGTAAGTACCAGATTTCCCTAAAGATGACAATTTTCAGCATTAATTACAAAGCGTTCTGAGTAAAGTGAAAACCATTTTACAATTCCATTACAGGAATCATCCCTTTTAATCAGTGCAGGCAGTAACACCAGTTAACATCTTTCTGCCAGTTTTCCAGGAAATGGCCATTCTTTCCTCACTACGTTACATCCATTAGTGCATTGAATTTCCTTCTCATCCCAAAAACTGAGACTCCTTGCACAAGCATAAGATACATCAGAAAGGTGCTTGAAAAGCAACAAATGCCTTTGAGGCCTACAGCAGAGAAATCCACTCATTTAATGGTGTTAAGAGAGAAAAAGGTGCAAAAGGTACCAAGAAATGTGAATTAACAAGTCTGAAGCCCAAAGAAAGAAACTTAGATTGTGGTTCAGCCACTGTTGCAATCAGAACTGATTTATTCAGAAATGTTATTTTACATCTGTGTGTGCAATGGTAATTCTCATTTATGTTTAATCAGTTGAGTCAAATGGACCTTATTGCCATTTGAAAATTGAAACCAGACAGCAAGTGAAGCATTTGCTTTAACTCATAAAAACTGGCTTCTTTCTAATCTTCTCATTTCCAAAAGGAACACAACCCATTCTGTGAGAGACCTCAAAGCTGCACCGTAGCTCTTAAACTGGCTGCTGCCAGTTGTTCACCAAACCCCATAAAACTTTTCACACCTTCTCCTGTCCCAGCCATCAGCAGCTGCAGGTCCTCACAGGTGACATGTGAGACATCCTGCAGCTGAGGAAAACGAGTTGTTCACTAAATCCCACTGCTCCACCGCAGCTGGAACAATGGGAGCAAGTCTCTACCCCCTGCCTGTTCCTCCCGTGTTAGCCCTGAAGTGTGACATGCACAAAAACACCATGACTAAACCTCAACTAGAATTTTAAACACCCAAGTCTAAAAGATTTGCTTCTGAAAATTACATGAAAGACAAATGGCTCCAAGTAGCGTGAATTGAGTTCCTTACATTCCAGCATTTATATTTATTTGAGACAGATAAGTCCCAAAGTGGTACGTATTCATCTTTTTTTTATTGTTATTCTGCTAAATAGCCATTTTTTGACACAGTTATCTCCCTCAGGTTCTTTGGAAACTCTCTTTCTGTGTTCCTGGAGGTAGCATAGGTGCAATGCCTGAAGCAGCAAACATACCTGTTAAGCAAATCCCTTTTGTGCTGTTACACAAATCCACCATCACTCGGACCTAATATTGCAAAGAAAGTAAAGTTGAAAACGGTGTATTTCATGATACTCAGATAATTGGTAGCCACCAAAAGCCACCACCTCTTGCACTGTCTTCAATCACACTTTGAACCTCACTGCCCTGTTACCCTCCCATCAGTCTTTCTGCAGCAGATTTGCAAATTTCCCGGTTTTACTCTCTTACAAAATAAATATATGTATACATAAACAGGACCTGAGCAGAAAATATACTCTTTTTTTTAAAGCTAGCATATGATTTTTGATGTCTATGGTTATCTCAAAGATTCCTGAGCAGTGGCCATGAGAGATGTGTCCTGAGCAGGGGTTGTTCAGAGCAGAGGGCACTGTCCCCTGCAGTGCCCCTGCAGAAATGCTCCCTGCCAGAGGGAACCTGCCCAGGCCAAGCCCACATTCAGCCCCACATCCAGCAGGGGCTGCAGCATCATCCCAAGCCCCACCAGTGCAGCAGGGGTCACCTCACCAGCTCTAAGGAACTTTGTCTCACACCACAAAAGCAGCCAAGTCTTCAAAATTGCATTAGTGGGAGTTAGATTTAAAATACAGAAATGCAGGAGTGGGAGGAGGGGGTGCTTGAATATTTTTTAAGGACTTTTTTCCCCTTGAGCAAGCGATTCTGCACACAGTTACACACTCTTCTGAGCAGCAGCCAGAATGAAAGATGTTTGATGGGAGTTTTGTAAGAACAAAAAGGCATCAAACCCTCTCAAGCAAACCCCTGCAGGATAGGCAGATTTAAATGAAGCACATCACACACAGCAGAGATCACAGTGGACATTCAGAGGCACAAGGGCACAGTGTGGCTGTGTATGCTGTTAGATACACCCCACGAGCTCAGGGCCATTGGGAGAGGGCAATAAAACTCCTGTAATCCATGCATGGTACCTACTGACAGCAGAGGAGCACATTTAATGGCCACTGTCAAATTTATCCAGACACCCAACTGGTGATTCCAGTCTGAGCACCCAGCAGTGACTGGCACTGGCAGCCTTCAAGCCCTGTCAGGATCAGAATCCTTTCCCCAATAATTTTATTTGTGGATCTTTTGAACTCAAAGAAGCAATTCATATCAGAGAGAGCAAAACAAACTGCAGCTGCCAAACTCAGGGACGACTTCTTAAAAGAAGTTATTTAAAAGACAGTTTTGAGTACAAAACCATGTGATTTTACAGACTTTTACTTTTTGCAGAAGTCTTGTACTGCAAATTCTAAACTCACAGCACAAGGACTTAAAGGGCCTAGCTAAAATAAAAGATTATTCTAAAATCCAAACAATGTCATCAAAACTCTATGCTTTGAACACCTGTGCTTGACACTCTCATTAGCCCTAATATTTATGGAGACGTTATCACTGTAAAGTGAGGATTGCAATAGTTTGTTAACAAAAATGCCACCAGAATATTAGTGAAGAGGTATTTTCTGTAAATAATTTTTAAAAGCAGCAATATTAACACATGAGTAAGTGCCTGAGTTACACTTTCCTGCTTTTTTGTGGGCCTAGGCCTGCAATCCTTACTAGGACAGAGTTTCCAGTAAGGTTCCCTCCCTCAACAGTAATACTTTTCTTGCATTTCTTCTAACTCAAAACTCAAAAGCCTCTCAAGCTATTCAAAATTTTCCAAATTTACATGACATAGTTCCTACTGAGCAAGATCACCTTTTCACTGATGTGCAAAAACCTGTGCTGTTTAGCCAGAGAAAGGACATACAGCTCTCCTGATCCATCAAATACCATCTTAGATTTAACACTTCCTGGAAGGGCATTATCAGTTTCAAAGAGATGTCAAGTGTAGTGATGTCCAGTGCCTCGTGCTGGGACGCTGAAAAGCAGAAAACAGGCGGGGGCTCTGTTAGTGGTGTTAGCTTAAAAACCGGAAACCTTGGAAACCGGAAACCTTGTTATTGCAACGAAATTTTGGAGTTTCGCTAAACACACAACTTTGTTCGTGGAAAGTTTGATGGTACCCTGCAAGCTGCTCTTGTCCTGGTGACACCGCAGCATCCACAGCGCAGACGAGGGGCAGAGCAGCGGGTAAAGCCTCGCTCAGGTAAAGTCGCGCTCAGGTAAAGCCGCGGCGGCGGCAGGAGCGGCCGGGACCCGGCAAAGGCGAGCCTTGTCCCGGTGCGCTGCCGCTGCCCCCGTGCCC
>VWZT01003940.1:0-23471 GCA_013397055.1 Pachycephala philippinensis | reverse complement strand
CAGTGCCCAGGGCAGTGCCCGGGGCAGTGCCGGGGGCTGGGGCAGGGCCGGGGGCTGGGGCAGGGCAGCGGGGCCGCCGCCGACCCCTCCCGCCCCCGCGCTGGGCACCGTCCCCCAAAAGCCGGGCAGGACACGGGAGCCGCTCTCGGTCACTTCCAGAGAGGGATGCGCTGGGGACAGCCCGTGGCCTGGCGTGCTTTCAATCGACTGACGTTGTACATGGCTTTATCCAGGTGTCAGGCAGTGAGACTGCACGATAAAAACCGCTCCTGTCATCACACGGACCCATGACACACATCCTGCAGCTCACACCATCACTTTGCTCTCTTAAGAATATCGTATGTCATTCACTAATAACAATTGACCTGTTGCTTTAGATGTTCGAGCGAGACCTTTCCCAAATTACTCCTGCTAAACCTTCTGTGACATGGGATATCTTTAATATAACAAATTTTGTTACCAGTTAATTCATAGCCAAGGTAAGAAAATGAATTCCAGCATATAGCAGAATCTGACCCAATACCAAGACTTCATGAAGAATGTGGGAGCTATTGAACTCAAAATGCTTTTCAAAAAAGTTATTTTTAAGGCTGACATTTCAAGTCAAAGCTATGCACTTTCTAACATTGATACCACTTCAAATCGACCACAGGAAATTCCCAGCTTTTGAACACCAAGTTTCCTACAAGAGAGAGCTTTGATCCTTTGTCAAAGTGACAGTTCTCTGCTGCAACTGATCACATACATTTTTTCCCCATTCTGACTATGCCACTGACCTGTAATTCATGCTAATCCCACACTGCACTGATGGATGAACTATTAGGTCAAACCAAATCAGAACATAATACACTCAGTTCTGCTACAGCTGCCTAAGCACAGTAGAGAAGCAGACACGGGAAAACAACTCCATCATATTAAATTTGTCATGTCTCTGAAATAAAAAATTACTGCAAAAAATGCTGGTGTCCTCAGGCATTGCATCGGAGACCTTTCCTCATGAAACTGCCATGATAGCTGTAGGTAGAACAAGATGAAAGAAGAGGGAACGATCATTGCATCTCATCCCATGACAGCAGATGAGACAGGAGAAAATCACCCAAAAGCATAAGGCTTACCAGCATGGAAACAAAGAATAGTTTGGGCTGAAAGGCACCTTTAAAAGTCACCCAATCCAACCCCTCTGCAGTGAGCAGGCTGCTGAGAGTCCCATCCAACCTGGCCTTGAGTGTTTCCAGGGATGGAGCACCTCCCACCTCTCTGGACAACCTGTGTCAGTGTTTCACCACACTTACTGTAAAATATTCCTTACTTATATCTAGTCTAAACCTGTTCTAATACAGTCTAAGGAATAATTACAAAACCAAATATACAAAAACTGCCTGAAAAATCATTTGAGGCTTTGCCAAATTATTCTGAAGGTATCACGAGGTTCTCCCTATACGTGAACAGCCTTCCTGATGTCAGCAAAGGGTACAAGAATAATTGCTTCCATGATGTATCTACACTGAGCAGGACATTCCTGGGGGTGGAAAATCCCAGCTGGGGTCAGCTGTCCTGGCCGTGCTCCCTCTCAGCTCCTTGTGCCCCTGCTCCCTGCCAGAGCACGAGGATCCAGCCCCTCCCCGAGCCCAGGTGAGCCCGGCCCTGAGCCCAGGTGAGCCCTGCCCAGCCCAGCCAGGGTGTCACTGGAGTCTCAGCCTTACTCTCATAACTCCAAAATGCAGCCCTGCACCAGCTGCTAGGAAAAGAAATAACTTTATCCCAGCCAAAACCAGGAGACTCTGCAGCTGATGTCCTAGCTTAGCATAGAAGTGCATATTTGAGTTTTGCTTATAGTATTACTCTTGTAAAGGAGAAAGAAGAGAAAGAAATAAGACCTTGCACAGAAATTCCCAGAAGACAGTGTATCTTGAGCAGGCTTAGTTTATAATTCATAGACATAACAAAATGAGCAAGAATCCATCACACCAGCAAACTAAAACTTTCTGTCCAAGAACAAACAGAACTACACCCCAGAGACCATGCAGCACAACAAACAGCAATTCTTCATCTTTATTGTCCATTTCAGAGCGTAATGATTGAGTAAAAAAAGAGTATAATAATAATTATGAGCTACAATTCGGAGAATAACAAAAGCAGTACAGCACTCTTAGCACTCTTGCTTCACCATCTGCCTAATCTTGCAAGGTTCTCTCTGCATTACAATCAAACAGCAACTGAACATTGTTCATTAGAGAAATGGGCCATTGGATCACCACAGACATCCTGTCCCAGGCTGCAGTCTCTCTGGAACCTGCTGGGATGGCAGAGCAGCAGAATCCTTCCCCAGGCCCTCCCTGTCCCACAGGTCTGTGGCAGTGTGTGCAGTGCTGCCCTTGGCTTGCTCAGACACACTCACACCTCTGGCAACAAATTGCCCAATTTTTGAAAGTCAGGGATCAGTTGACAGCACAATTTTGTGGCAAAGAGGTCCCCAAGCCTGCACTGAAAATCCTGTTAGCTACTCCCGTGGCAGGAGCAGCTCACTGGGCTGTGGACATCCCTGTCCCTGCTTTCTGTCCCCCATCCCATAAGAACAGCAGTTCATTCAAGTGTCTCCGTGTTATCTCATCCTCTGCTGCTGCCTGACAATCCTGTGTCTCCTGGATCTCTTGTCCCTGTGTAACCCAGCTCAGATTTTGGTTCATCCATGCAGCACTTGTCATCATCTGCAATGCACCTCATGCTCAGTGCCTCTGTTCCTTCCTCATGATAAAAATCAGCGGTCCCAGTGGTGATCAGCAAAGCAGAATGGAGGCTTGGGAATGTTGCTGGTAAATTCTAGAAACCTTACCGCTATTTTCTTACCGAAAAACCCAGAAAACTTTGCTCAGTAGTAATTTAAACCCATGTGAAAAAAGTGTTATTACCCCCTGGATCCATCATTTTCTCGATTAGGTGGAATGCCAGCAAGCAGCACTTCAATTATTTCCTGGCATTTCACAGTCTGTCTCCAAAGCACGTCCTAGCACGACTCTGCATCACAGCTGAGGGCACACAGAGGTCACATAACCTGCCCAAGTAATGCTGGAACCAGAAAGAAACTATCAATATGCAAACTGCAGATGCAACACCATGTTTGTGCTTTTTAGAATTCCAGCTTTGCAGAGCTGAAATAAATTTTTAGGAAATAAAACGCTGCTTTGCCACAAGAGGTATTTTTGCATCCACGTTGCTCACTCTGTGTGTAATAAAAAATATTCCTTGATTGTTCTCCAGCTGACAATGTAATCAGATGGTGTCACACTTAACTAATGCTCCCGCTGATGTTTTACTTGGTAGAAGTTGTTATTACTGAAATCTCATCTATTTTGGCAGCTGTCCCAGTGCTAAGGCACACTGGGGATTGGCACGTTATTTTCACTGGGGTAGCTGGTGCTGGAAGAGGGACCAAGCTGCTGAGGAGGATGCTCTCATGAGACAGGTAACCAACCTGCCTCTGATCCTGCCACGAGAAGAGCAGACAGATTATAGTCTGTGTGAATGCTGTTAGAAAGAAGATAATCTCTTTTCCTGAACTAGTTAAACTGAGAAAAAAGGTCTCTTAACGCTTCCATAACCTGCCATGATAAATGACAGATTTTATTGGATCTCCCTTCTTCTCGAGAAATATACCAAAGGTTTAATATATTCATTTTACAGTTCCAAAGCTACCATACTCTCCAAACCTACAAAGTAGAAGGGGAAGATCATTCTTTGGGCTGTCAAACTGATGAAGTTAAGGCTTTTCAGTAAATTTCTTTGCAGCAGCTGACCCTGGTAACTAGTGCAGCTCTGTGTTCAGCCTGGAGGTACTTGGGAAGGAAGCCACAGCCAGAGCTGGAAATGCCCTTCCTCCTCATCCTCCTCATCCCTGCTCCCATTGCTCAAACCAGCAGCTGAGCAGCTGCAGAGCTGCCCCATCCAAATCCCAGTTGCATTTTAATATTGGCACTGAAACCAACGTTGTTCCTGTAGCAAAGACTTAGCTTTAAAAATATTAAAAGGCGTCTGACTACACGCAAAAAGAGAGGCATGATTTTGAAATTCATATCAGCTCCTGGCATATTCATGTTCAGAAAAACTGGAACACGTAGGTTTGAAATGTCTCTGCAGCAGTTGTAGGTCAGCCACAACAGCAGATTCAGTGATTCAGAGCACACTGAGCTGTGTGATCAACCTCACCCCACAGAATTAATTCAGGCTCCTATCAGTGACACACACCAGAACGCCTCCTACTCCATTTCTGCACATACATTCCACACTGATTATGGCATATTGCATACAGGCTTGCTTTTCAAGGAAAAAGAATTATTGGAAGAAGATAAAAATACACAGAAAATACTATAATTCTCATGATTTTATATCAGAGGAGGTGTGGAAAAGCTGGAGTTACACCCCAAATCCCTAAAGCTTGTATTGTGCTTTTCAGTGGCAAAAGGATATAAAACTCCTCAAGGAATCAGTAACAAATACCTTAAAAATTACTTCCGATTTCGGGAAATTCCTACTTACTACAGGGCTGCAAGAATAAGCAAATTTATGCAGAGGAAAGGATATGCCAGCTGCTACTTTGGGATACCCGGTCTTAAGATAAATCATAAATTAGGACCCAGTGAAAAAGTGTTTCTCACTAGGTAGGCCAAGTTGGTGTTTGAAGCTCAGAATAAAACCCATAAATATCTGCAAGTGCTGCAGCACAAAGAGCACCATTCAATGGCATCAGCAGAATGTCTCATGGCCTTTGAATGAACATTCAATAAATTGGAGGAAGATGCCTTAGAGATGCATCATCAGGGCACTGGCAGCTAAAGACCATTTTCCCAGAAAACTGCTCAGAATTCCTCCAACACAACTCAGAAAAAAATATCAAAGCTGCACCGTAGACAAAGATGACTTGAGGAGCAAAGAAAGAGAACAATTCAGACACCACGGCTCCAACCACCCATTCACAACCTAAACTATGGGAATAAAAGCAACTGAGCAGAACACGTGACAAATAGCAAGTGGCTGAAAAGATCTATCACGTCTTTGTACCACCACTGAAATCTGAAAACAATGAGAAGAGCTGGGGAAATCCAGAGAGCCACCCTTGAAAAGTGGTCCCTGCTTTTTGCAGAGGAGCCTGCAGTTCAGTAAGGAAGGGAAGGAAGAGGACACTCCTCAACTACCCTGAAACACAGCCAGGAATTAAATACTGAATACTCAGCAGCAAACAAATCATCAAACTTAAATTGTCTCTATATTGAGATACAAAACAACAACGAACATTTTTTGGTGAAGGTATTCCAACAACACAGAAAAAATGTGGAGTCTGTGTGTATACAATGGAAACTCTTTCATGCCACCCACTTTTAAGAAGCCTGTCCAAGGAGCGGGAGTGGATGTCGCTGTGGCCCAGGTATGACAGACTGGGAGAAATAAAACAGCTGGATATGAAGTAGAGCAGAATTCAGATTGCCTCTCTACTTCAAAAACTTCTCTCCACATCGTATCACCACACATGGCATCCATCCCCTTACAGCTGCTAATTCTGCTACAGCTAGTAATTCTGAGCATTTCAGGTATTAAAATTGACCAAATTCCACCAAACACTGAAGAGGACCTTGCACCATTTCCATGGTGCTGCTGTCTTGGACATAAGCACAGAGCTTTAACCAGCTCTTTGTTAGAATCCACTCTCCATAGCTCTTGGTAATTTTCAGTCAGGAAGCATTGAACACAAGCAGTATTCCAGATTTCTTCCCCTCAACTTTTTGTCATTCATATTTACCACTGTGATTCACAGAGGATTAAACATAGTTTTGTCTATTTGAGCACTTTTAATGTATTAATTTGATGTATAACTATACACACCATAAATACACATTGCCAGACTATTTATAAAGGCAAGAGAAAGAAATAGCACTATGTAACAGCACTGTTTAATATGTCATACAGAAGAAACATCAAATAATGAATTTACTACTGGTGTCTTTGACTTTCAGAAAACTGCACACAGTCATAGCCACAACCACAGCTGAAAACAAATGCACAACTGCCCTGGGATAATTTATAAATGGAGAAACAGAACATTCACAAGACAGCTGCTGGCTGCATTAGGGAGATTATTACAGGCACTATATGTCAACTCATATCACAACCACAGGACATATTCTTTGAGGTCCTGATAGGAAAACCCATTGCAGTGTTAAAGACACAGAGAGGTAACAAAGACAATTAAATATTAAAGCCATGCATTAGAATGACATTAAAACCAGCTGTATCAAAGCAGTTAAAACAAATCTGCCATTTTCATCTTTAAAATCTGCCCATAATCTAGAACTGGATCTTCTTCACTTAGAAGAGTTGAAGTTTCCATCAGTAAGCAAATAATTGCCGACTATCCATTCACCCAAAATCAGGATAAAAATCACATACACTGGATTAACTAAAGAGGAACCTTTAATGAGCTTATCCATGACCCCTCAGTGGCCCTTACAGACAGATTTGGAAACTCAGTGACACACAGAGACCTGGGAGTCACATCCTAGAAATGACTGCTGTTCCTCTACCCCTGACAAAGCAAGACAGGAGACAGGTTTAGAGATACAGGTCTAGAGTTAAGGAAAATTGATCATATTCATAGATGTATTACCATTCAGGAAAAATCTGATACTAAAACAAACCTTATTCAGGCACATTTCCTAAAAGGCTCTCTCTCTTCCAGTGATTTTATCATCTTGAGTCATAACATAAGGCAAGAAACAGGAGATTACATACATTACATTTCTATTAGTAGATTGGACTTTAAATATGGTTTTCTAAATATAAATTATCTGCAAGCACAATTTTCAGAAAAGCTGCACATCCAGTAACAGAGTGTACAGACATAAAGCTGTATTTTGAGTATTTTGCCCTGTTTAGGGAGAAGGTGTGGGAGGCACTGGGGTTTTTCCAGGGGAAGGAAGGGGCACATTCCCTTCCCCCAAGCTCCAGAGCTGCGTGTGCCTTGATGTGCAGAGCAGAAAATGTGCAAGTGTGTGCAATCTCCAAATGGCACATGGCTGTGGCACAACACTGGGATTGTTCTGGGAATGCAGGGTGGAGGGGGCACTCTGGCAGAATGCTCAGTCCCTCTGGGCATTGTGGCTGCAGCCCACGCCAGGCAGCAGCTTGGCACAGCCCAGGGCTGGGAAGCAGCCTCTCACATTGCTCCATCTGAATTTGAGTTTCTTGTCTTCTCCACAGTGAAAGATCTGAAGACACGACAAAAGGATGGGAAATACCACAACTCACAACTCAAAAAAATAGTAATTTTCTAAATGAGTAGATCAAGTCAAAGACTTTTGAGGAAAGAGTCATTTTGGCAGATTTCTGGGTGTGAGTGGCAGAGTGGATGCTGTGGCACTGCATTCTCAGAGGGGCTGAGCTCCTGCACTTTCTGTGGGAGCAGAATTCCTCCTTTAAGGAACAGCTTGGATGTGACGATGACACAGATGAGCACAACATTCAGCGTGTGCAAAGTATTTGTTATCCCTATGTAGAGTCCGTGACTAACATTAGTTTTAATATCAATGTAATTAAGTATGATTATACAGTTCCTTCAGGAGGGAAAGCTGGAACTCAGTGCTAGGGCTGTGAGGTGAGGGGAGTGCAGCAGAGCTGCAGCATTTCCCCAGCCAGAGCAGCTACCAAGGAAAAAAACCCACCAAACAGAAAAATGGACCGTTCTAGAGTGATTCACCACAGGGTATTACTCCTCAGCAGAGATGAGATGCAGCCTGATTGTGGGCTAATTGTAGAATTTTTTTTTAATATTCTACTTTTGATGCAATTTGGATGCTGATAAGTGTCCTTGACATAGCTAAGTGACTGTACAAAGCCACCTAAATTGTCTATTTAGATATTAGCTTTAAAATTCATGCATGGGGGTTGTCATTTTTGTGTTACAGAATTCGATCAGGGTTTATTACAGGTATGCACAGAGTCTGGCAAGTAGAGATGAGGATTATTTAATATATAAATATTTGTGTGAAGCAAAGCCACAATGATGGGTGTGGTTATTCATTAAAAAAAAGAACATTCATAATCTAGAACACTCTAACCTGATTTTTACTGCTTATCACTCAAGCCTTGGATCAATTATTTAGTTTTTATGGAAGATCTGCTGGACCTGGCCTCTCCTGAGCCTAGAAATAGGCTCAGGAGAGGCCAGGTCCAGCAGATCTGCCATAAGAAAAACACAGACCAGGAGATTCTCTCTCGATTTCATTCACCAGCCAGTGGTTTCAGCCACCCAGCCACAGCTGAGAAACTTCCACCTGAGGACATTTCCTGATCAGCAGAGGGGGTTATCCCAGGCAGAGACCAAACCGACCCAGCCATTGTGCTGCCAAGGTGTTTCCTTCAGAGCTAGCTCAGCTGTCACTGGGGAGTGCTGCCCTGTGCACTGCTGCTTTGAGACTATTTACAAAAGCTCAATTCAGAATTGCTAATAATTCTGAGCATTTCAGGTACCAAACCTGACTGGCTTCCACCCAACACTGAGGAGGATTTTGCACCATTTCCATTATGCTGCTCTCAGACATAATCTCCAGCAAATATGTGTCTTCAGGTGAATAAATTTCAGTACTGCTCCTTCAATTTGAGTTTATCTCATTACAAGTAGGTTTTTAGAACATACATTGTGTTTAACTTGTGTGCACACACCAGTAACTGGGAGCAATTCTGCAATGGAAACATTTCACTGTATGACTGGCTGATAAACACAATTACAGATAATTCCTACCTGTGCAGGTTATGACCCACTCAGCTTTGTTTGCATTTCAGAGTTTATCAGGAATGACCTGGACTAAGCATACTTACACACAGCTTTAAAGTAAAAGATAATTTTTTACAGATCACAGCATTTATGATACATTCTGGGTCATGAATTCTGAGCTCACAACCAAGGAACAATTTTGGTTGTTTCACTACATAGCCACAGGTAACTATTTTGGTTTTGCCAACACCTTCTTCTGCAGATAATTGTAATTATCACACTGTGTTGTGTAGCATGAAAATGTAATATTCTGTCAAACACATGGGAGAGCCTAAACCTACAACATGTATTTCTACAGAACTGACTCGCAGCTTTTACAAGGTGGAGCCATAATAATACAGGGGGTTAAAAGAATATTTTTCAACATAGAGGGAATTATTTTAAAGGAGCACTTTCAACATGAAATTCTCTACACTTTTAAGTTGGAGTCATTAATGGTTATGGTATTTTTTTCTCCATAGACCATTTCAAAACATTTGTTACTTGTATTTGCCAAAACAGTGTAAATTTAGAAAACCAGCATTTTACGAGAATCTGAGGAGCCCCAAAATACTTCATAACTTGGTCTGATATAGAGGCAAAATTATTCAGTCCTAAAAAATCACTGAAAAACCCTTTTGTGTAAACCAGAAGCCCAGAAAATGCTTTTGCAAAGGTGCTGTGCCTGCAGGCTGTGCTCTCTGGATGGTCCAAAGCAGCAGAGAGGCTCTGAAGCCTCTTCTCTTCAGAGATGGTGCAGCCAAGGCTGCCTTAACAGAGAAATTGGTATCACTGACAGCTTGGGGAAGCAGATTAGAGGATTCAGAACAACCAGAAGTGGTGAGCAGCATTTTCACCTGATGGCCATGGACCTTCTTTCCAAGCTAAACTTTAGAATTGCATCCAGTGCCATAATTCTACTGAGAATTGCACCTTCAGCACTGCAAATGCTCTGCAGCACTCCTGGCAGGGCTGTAGGTTTGGCCATACTTTCATCTCAGCAAAATTTAGCATGTTTGTTATGAACTTTCCATGGAAAGTATCCCCACTTGGTAAAAAAATGTTGCCTGAATCATCCCACAATATATCCAAGTGACCATTAAAAAGAGTTCTATGTGATACAATGAGAGCAGTGGACTCATGTTCCCACTGTAAATGCCAAATAACAGAAATTTGCTTAGAAAAAGCTGAGTGGACACTGGAGCATTTTTCTAAATGTGGCACCAGCACACAGCGAGTGGGGGAAAAAATAGGGGAAGCAGTTTGGAATTTAACAATTTTGATATTGCCCCTATTGCAGACATCACATCTCTGCATGAGACTTGCAGAGACATGGCTGTGGCAGCAGAGCTTACTCAAAAAAAAAAAAAAAAAAAGGGAGGAAAAAGACAGAGTATTTAACTGACAAAGAATCCTGTAACAATCTGAAGACTCATCCTAAACTGCTCTGAACAGCTTGCACATTTTCCCGTGACAAGGGAACAGATTGTCTCTCAAAGCACCTTTCTCCACTCCCCAAAGTGTTGCTCTCAAATTAGTCGTGTGCCCACGGACAAAGACAAAATCTGAGACAGTCCTGACTACTTCTTGCACATCAAGGACAAAAATCTTCACACACCTCTTTCTTTTTCTCACCAGCTGAAATGCCAATTCAGGAGAAGGAGTGAAATGAAAACAAGTTGACCAGCTAAGAAGCTGAAAGTGTAGATGCTCAGGCACTTAATAAATGGAGAGTTAGTTTTAGACAGTGCATCCATGACCCGTTCCCATAACACCCCATTACAGCTGCTTCTGCCTGTGACAGGAACACCCTGTCCCCTTCTTCAAAACAGGTAGAACTTCTTGAATTAAAAAGTGTGGTCTACAAGAGTCTGAAGATTTGAACTTATGTAGGCAGACTAATAGGAGAAAAATATCTATACTGTTAACTCTTTCCACTTTGGCTTTCATCAGGAGTTCTTAATGCTATTCTATCAATCTGATATGGAAAAAATGAGAAGAGTGATTTTGGGGGGGAAACGTGAGAGATGCACTTGACTGCTTAAGAAAATGAGGTGTTTGGTTATTGGCTCCAAAGGAGGCAAAGACCTGAGCCCCAGCTGGGGCAGAAACTCCTCCAGGAACCCAGGGAGGAGGAGGAGGGTGAGCCAGGGAGCAGCAGGGCACACAGCCCCCTGCATACATTTAAATTGTATGTAACTTGACTGTGAGCCAGACATTTTATTCCATGAATATGGGAGCCCGTGAGCTGCCTCTGAGCCCTCCCTGCTGGCTGCAGGGCTGGGATCTGCCCTGAGCTCCCCGAGGTGGCTCCTCAACACAGAGCAACCCTCTGCTAAAGACAGATCTTGGGGTGAGTCCAGCTCAGCTTTCCCTGCATCGCCACTGCACTGACTCTCCCCTTGAGCAGGGACACCTCTCAAGGTTTGAGGTTCCTCACCTAAGAGCAGGAGATTCTTCCTTAGAGATCTGGTGTGAAAATGACCCTCAAATCCAGCTGAGCCAACCCACCAGTTCCTGTGCACCTCCTCACACACGGATTATTTGGGGAAGAATGGTTGTGATGAAGCCCAGAGCACGCAAACAGCACGTGAGACTTGTTTTAAGAAAATTAAAACACACGTACACAAATTAAGGAGCTGCATTTGGCCATCCCACTGACAGTTTTGCCTGCATTTGTTCCAGATAAAAGAAACCACTGAAGAGATCTTTTTGAGTGTTCAAACCCACACGGAACACCTTTTATAAAGCTCCTTCCATCAACAACACTTGCAACCGAAAAAAAACCCCACCAAAAACAAACAGCAAACCCCAAGCAGCCAAAGGTGATGTCTGAAGACTGGTGCCTGTCTCGAGGCAGTTTAGGCAGAAAGAATTCAAGAGGCACTCGTGGACTGTTTTGTACCTGACAATATGATGAGCTTCTCCTAAAGTTTTTCTTTCCTTCCAGAATAAGAGCTAATGTTCTTTACTGAAACTTTGATGACCACGACATTCTAGGTGTTGAGCACCCACACTTCCCAACACTCTCTGAAGTTTGGGGGTTTGGGCAATAAGCTAGGAAGAGAATTGTGAAGATTTGTGAAGTAGAATTGCCAAATCTGCCTGGTGTTAGCACTGCAAGCAGCACAGACCTTCTGAAGCTGGGAAAGAAAGAAAAACGTGGGCAGTACAAAATACAGGCGTACTTGGGTGATCTTTTGAAAATGGCATTAGCTAGGGAAGCCAAACCCTCGTTTGCATGAAGAAAATTCTGCTGGTAAGGCCAAAAAAGTTCATCTCTGCACTGAATACAATGTTAGAAAGGCCAAAGACAGCTCCTTACAAGACACTGCACAAGGAAAATTCACATACAAAATGTGAAACGAGTGATTTCCATTATTGTGTACTACTGACTCCCTCAACACACACCTGCCTCTGTTCTCTGTACACCCTGTTCCCTGAAAGGTGCATTTATGACAATGAATAGATATATTCCTGTAAATGGATGAAAGAATAACTCAGAGGAACAGTTGTGGAGGGATATGACCAGGTTCCAGAGAGCAGAGGGTGCTGCAGGTGAAGGAGCTGTTCAGAAGCAGCACCCAGGCACTGCCCAAGGAAGCTCTGGGAGTGTGGCTGGAAATGAAGGCAATGGCTAAAATCTGATTTGTGCTTTATTAGTTCTTACTTTAACAGTGACTGAAACAGACTCAAATCTGCAATCACTGACACAATTTTAAGGAATTGATAAGTTTTTACACACACAGCATCTGTTTCGTTGGACAATTCTGCTTAGCAGTGAGAGACCCTGAGAGGCTGAACATCTCCTGTTCCCCTGGCTGATGCACACCTCAATTAGAAAGCAGCACTGGAAGTATTTGAAGACAGAATTGCAGCAGTCTCAGCTCTCTCAGTACTTGATAACTGACTTGTTAAGGGTAAGAGGAAAATAGCACATAGGGGAAGTTGAAAGAAAAAGTAGGAATAAAATGGCCATTTGAATTGCTCCAATGTCTTTTTTCAAGTTCTTAGGACAGACAGGCAGCCCTTATTGCAAACCCAGGGATGTGTAACAGTGCCACTTTATTTTTACAGAGGGAAGGACAGGCACAGAGAGGAAAGCACACTTTTGTCCCATGTTTAAACTCCCACCTGGTGCCTGATTTTGGCCAATATCTGAGATGGAGCAGCAACCCCATGGCTCTCCAGCATGGCCTTGTGCTGACAGCCCAGGTTCCCTCTGGTGTCTCTGCTCCCTCTTTGCTTTGTTTGCTCACACAACACAGAGTGTGTCAGGGACAGATTCACCAGTGGCTGTCCATCCTGGGGTAAAGCAAACATTGCCCTCGAGACTGCACTGAAACCATCAGAACATCAAAAGAATCAAATCTGAGCCTGACCCCAGCCTCCCAGTTTCATAATACTGATTTTTATACTGGTGATTTCATTGCCACTGGTTCAATGTAAGCTGTTTTCTTCCCACATGGTTCCTGGGGGAGATTCAAGCCCTTATGGCTAGAGCAGAACTCTAATCAGTGTTATCATACGAGCCCCAGGGTCCCTAGAAGGTTACATACCCTTCTGCTCAGCTATGAAGAGCATTTTGCATCCTCTTCCCTCAACAGCCTATTGTGAAATATTTAGAACACAAAAAAATCCTGCTTTATTTTTGTTTAATGGTATAAAACCCAACATTGTTCATTCAGTGAGTGCCTACTCAGGCTCTGAAGAATTTGTAGTATTCAACCATAGACCTTTGTAGTGAACAACAAGTCCAATCATTCTGGCTGCATTATGCAAAGTTCCAGGAATTCTTTGGCATGACAGAAAGATACATTTTCTCTGGTATATGGAAATATTTGATTTAAAGTTGTATCCCACAGAAGTCAATCTTGACAAAACATAGCTTAAATATAAAAAACTATTTTCATGCTATTAAACCCATTTTGAGGCTACCTCATGACCAACTTCATCAGCTTCCTCCTCCTGAATTCATGCACAAATTCCTTCTATTGGTAAGTAGACACGTAGCACTGTGAGAAGAAGGAGCTCCAACAAAAACTTTAACAGGTTTTTCCTTTTTAGACATGCACTTTTGGTTAAATAAATTATAAATTAAAGGAATAAAAATGTGTTTGTGTGAGAAACTGGCCATTCTTGGTCTCCCTTAAACCTCTAGGAAGTCATGGGAAAGAGCTGGAAACTTTCTGTGGCAGAGTTCTCATGCAAGGCTTTCTTAGTTTGGTGTCTCTGGAACAATTATCCATCTGCTTCAGGAGTGATCACTTATATTAGCTTGCACACATTAACAATCTACAAAAAATACATCATGCAATGGACCAAAAGCAGCGCCGAAACCCAGCTCTGCCAGAATGTAAATATCCTTAGGCTACAAGCAGTAAGAAAATACAGGTGAAAAAAAAAAATTCTAGTGCATGACTTCCCCCTAAACTTTTAGATAGGCTCAAAAGTTACAACCAGCTGTCATCTCTTCTTGAAATAAAGTAATTTTAACACTTTCAGAATATCAGATACCGTGCCACAGGTTGTAGCCATTATTGTGTCCAGCTCTAAACACAGAACACAACAGAACTGAACTTCTGCCCATTTTTGCTTGTACTGTAAACAAGTCTCTGCATAATAAATAGATATGGAAGTGTCCACATGGAAAAAGAACAAGAGTTCAGTTCTCAGATTGAAATGATGTTGGTTTCTGGTTGTCTAAGCTGAGTCTCTTCCATGGGGTTGCAGTAATGTCACAAGAATTTGTGCATGAATTCACTCCTTATTCTCCCCAAACTCTCTGCATTATTTATTTACTTAAAGAAAGGCTTCTCAAAAGAGATTTTACATTCAAAAAAATTCTAGGTCTCTTTCATCCTCGCCCGAGTTAAAAATATTCTATCACTGGAACTATTGTACATAACCCTTAAATACCTTCTGTTCCAAGTGAGATCACAGTCCTTTAAATGTAATATCCTTTTCCCCATTAGATGAATTTTCTTATTAAAGAAATGCTAATGCTAAAGCTTTGAGTGGATTCAGAAAAAGAATGAAAACATTTTATGAGAATCTTTTACATTTGCGGCCTGACAGTGAAAGACAAGGATGCACAGTGTCTGACTGCCACAGGATGTAACACAGCCTTGCTGAAAACAGAATTGAGTCACGGAATTTTCTAAACTAAGCAAAAAGTACTATGTACTTGCAAAAAAAGATGATTTTGACCTATTTCCCAAAACAGTCTGTCTGGACTCCTGGGGGTAAACCTACAGAAGAGGCAGCTGAGCCAGCTGAGGAGTTCCCATAGCAGACAGAGACAATTTGGACATCTCTTGCTTCAAACCAGTAACAGGCACAAGTACCTTATTCCTGCTTCTGTGTTACCCTCCTCTTTTAACAGCATCAGCACCTTCTCCTATGGATCTTTGCACACGACTTTCACATTTCCTGTAATCACATAATGCAATTCTTCAAAACAACTGGAAGTTAAGTTTGAGTTGCCCAAAACTACAGCAAAAGGGAGAAGCATCACAGAGCAGGGAAACCAGCCTTTTGTTTGTGTGGTCACTCTGAAGAGTTTCAAACCAACAGGGCCAAAAAGCAAACACACGCAGAGTTATATGGGATAGGCATCAGTGCTCTCCAGTGCCAGTGAAGGATTGCATCCCACAGAATGTTATCCACAACTTTATACATTCTTGTTTTAGAATAAAACATTTGGACTTCCTTGCAGTTGGAAATTGAAAATACCTTTAGATACACTCGGCAAAGAGTTAATATAATTCTGCTAGTTGTTTCCCGGGTTAAATGGCAAATCTGTTTCCTTGTTCAGAGCCACCAAACACAAATTATAAACTTTGTTTACTTTTGTTTTACTCTCCAGTCACAGTTCTAATCAGCACTAGGCGTGTGTAGCTCTGTCACTGCCTGTTTTGCAGCAGATACACTGATCTGGGAAGGTAAAATTACAAAATTTTCTTTTCAAAGCAACAGCCCCTGATCTATTACCATAAACAAACTTCCATCTCTAAGCAACTGATCCCTTAGCAACAAGAAGCACCTGCATAAAAGATGCTACAGAGAGTGATCACCAGAAAACCCATCCAGCCCTCTGAGGGAGCACAGCAGGAGCCAGGATAGAGCACTCTCCACCAGCAAAAACCCACAACTGACAGGAACACACAGGTAAATTTTCAATTCATATTCTAGCAATTTTCTCCAAACAGTACGGGTAGGACATTACATAAATGGGATTTATTTTTGTTTTGAGTGGGAAGTATGCCTTCTGGAGCTGCTTTGATCTGCTACTGTAATTATCTTTGTGTAAATTATATGCTGTCACTAACTAAGCACTGATTTTTTATTTTTTTTTTAGTAGAAAATATGCAGGTCCTTGGCCAAATTCTTGGTATTAAAACAACAGTAATATGCTATATATTTTGCAAGTATTCTACAAAGTTTCTTTTTAGGAAACAGCGCAGTGTTCTTGCAGAATATCTATCGTAAGTGTATTCACTTTGTGCCACCTTTCAAGCTGTTTACATTATATTAAAAATATTAAATCATTTCGGTTTTTATAGATACAGGCTCCCCAGATTAAAAAACTAAGCCTGTTCAGTGTTTCTGTGGTATCTGATATAATTCTTTAGACTCTGAGGTGGATTTTTGTGCATGTGTGCCATGCCAAAGTTAAGGAAGAACACACAGCATGGGACAGGCACTGCCAGCTGCTGCTGCACAGCAACGGAGAATTAGTTGGGAAGTGGGTGAATTTTGGACAAACTGACATTTCCAAGCATCATTGTCACAGCAGGGAAAAAATTTACTATGAGGCTAAAAAAGTGAGGTTAAAAATCAGGTAGAACAAGTCTGGAATGGACCCAGAGAGTTTTTTACTCTACCACAGCTTGATCTCTCTCAGTTGGTGCTTGCTTAGAAAAGTGCTGTCTTTCTTCTAGCTGATCTAGCTCAGTTAATTATGATATCTGATTAATAAAGTTATTTGCAAAAAGAATGGTTTGAGAATTGTAATGCATTTTCAGTCTTGTTTTTTCAAATACCCAGATCAACTTTTCTTCAGGATTAATTTACATACTTTGATAAAATACTTGGTGTTTATAGCCAGAGGAAAAAAAGTCAAAGATTTAATTTGTATTTCTCAGAGAGTCGTCCTTTCTGTGTCAACTAACTTTTTGCTTAAATTGATGGAGGTATTTGCTAGCAGCAAAAGTGCAGCAGCAGGAATGTGACTGGAGTAGAGAGAGCTGCTTTTTATCTGAGAAATTAGAAACAAAACACCTACCAAGGAGTAATAGAATCCAACAGCAGCGACCTACAGAAAACCCTCCCCACAGAGGGCTGCTTTGCCACAGTGACAACGAGGAGCCTGATAAAAAGCACTTTAAACAGATTTCACTTGCCTATCCACAACTCATCTTTGCTTAGTTTTGCGTTAATTAGAGCTTAAGGTGTTCTAATGAAACTCTGGGGCAGATGGGCAGTAAATTCCTGTCCTGCCACCGCTGCAGAAGTTTGCACAAGCCCACAGCTCTTTGTGATAGCTCTGACACACCAATTCTGCCTCAGGAGAGGGTTTGTTCCACATAAACCCTTGGGCTGTCTCATGCGGTGATGCTTCTCATGGACATCATGGTGGTTCATAAGCAACAACAAGACCTTTGGTGAAAAGTGCTAAAATTGGCGAGTTACTTTTCCAAATCACACACCAGCCACTAGATAAAGGCAAAAAAGAGGCACTGCTCTCACTACATTAATCCAAACAAACAGTAATATTCAAATGGAGTCCTACATTTATAGAAGATATTTTTTATGTGTTTGTTCCCCTGGCAATGGGTTTAGTCTGCACTGACCAGTTCATTTCCAGTCACACACCAGTACTGGGTGGTGCTAAGAAAACTGAGTGACCAAACTGACTCCAGACAGCAGGAATGTCAACATTTACAGCAGTAAGTTTGCAGTTCCGAATTTCTCTGCACCTTGGAACTCACTTTGAGCAGAAGGGGTGACTGAAATCCAGTTTAGTGAATGCTGGGGCAAACAGAGTTGTGGTCCCCAGCAGCACTGGAACACTGCAGCAGCATTTTACAAGGGCTGTCAAAGGCAGCTGACAGAACCTAAAATCTCAGAGAAGCAGGCTCTGGGGACAGATCCCATTCAGCTGTGAAACGAGGTAACCCTGTCATGAGGACACTCACCAAAATTAAAAACCACAATTCCAGATAACAGCAGATGCATCAAATGTAGCAATCTTTGTTAGCTCGTGGTGCAGACGTTTTGTCAACACACAGAATCATGGCTGTGTTCTGCATTTCTCTCTCACTCGCCCTCTGCCACAACGTGAGGCTCCCACCTCCTCATTTACTTGTCAAGAGCCCCTCCAGATTGCCAGGATGATCACAACTAAATTCCCACTCCCAAGCTTCTGTTGAAAGCTGTCACCTCTTCCTTCTCTCTTCCTCCTCCTCCTCTAACCTAAACAGCAGATGAAGTTGTAAGTGCTATTTAGATTAGATTTCATAGTAATCAAGTGGTGCAGGATTATTCTACAGGGCTGTAATAATCATTCAGCACTGCTAGAATACATTTCCATAGTAATTACATGTGATAGACCTCTACAGCTACACAAATTCCAGCCCACTGACTTAAACCCTAGAAATTACTGAAAAGGGGGTTAGTTCCCTCATTTTCACATTTTACCATATTTATCTTTCTTTTGAGATGCAGAGGATGGAGTTAGAAGTATAAAATAGTCCTAAACAAGGCAGAGTGCTTCAGAGTAATGAAAACACCTAACTTTAAAATGTCTGCTCTGCACATTGGGATTGCAACCCCGTCTGTAGTGAGATGTCTGACAGATGCAAAGAATCAGATCACTCAAACACAGTGAAAAATAATTAAGCAATAAAACAAGTGAAAAAATAATTAGGAAAAAGTACTGTGAATCAAAGACAAAAAATACCACAAGAGGAGTGCAATATGAGATAACCACTAAACTGTGATGGAAAACTCTCAGTGACATCCCCACTGCATCCTGAAAGAATTACAGCATTAGGAGAGATCCCAGAAACCAGGGTGACACTAAATAAATGTGCAATCTGATGCTTGCAGAGTGATTTACCTCTCACCTCACAAGGAATGATAAACACTTGAATTTACAGAAGTCTTCTGATGTGTTCTCAGCTCTAAACCCCACAGCCTTTCAAGGAAACAAGATAATTCCTCTATCAAGGGTGTGACAGATGCTGGGCACCTGGTGATAATTATCACCTTCAAATCAATTAAAACCTACTATTTTATTTTTCAGAGGTGTTCCTTCAGTCCAAATCAACATTGGCAAACATTGTGGTGCAATGGGAGCAGATCTGTAGAACAAAATGGGTTTGGTGTGAAATAAGTCTATTTATTTCTCCAAACTGTTTAAACCTGCATAAGTCACTTCAGGTGCTGCTAATCCTGGTCACTAATACTTGGGGATTTATAACAAGTGGCAGATTTTTCTCTCTCCTGACAGATGAACCCCTCCAAAGGAAACAACTCCAGGACACAAGAATGGCTCTTCAAGACTTTTCAGGCAGTTTTATGAGCTCCTCCTTCTCAAAATTAGAGAGAGTTTCGGCTCCAATTCTAGATTATGATTTTATGAATTTGCTCTTTTACTGACAGAGTCATTAAGCACAAAGCTCTGACTGGAGTAAGAGGTGTCAGTACAGCTGTCCTTCAGATACCTGGGCTTTTCTCGTTACTGTGGACCTTGTCTTCACTCCTTGTATCACCTTTAGCAAGAAAATGTGTGACAGAACCTAGAATTTTCTCCAAGGGCTTTGTAGCCAAGACTCAAAATTCAGTAATCTGAAGGGCCCTCTGCTGGCAGCTGCTTCCTCAGGGGCTGGACCCATAATTGCTGCCAGGTCTGTGCACATCCGTCTCTTCTGTCCCAAAAGCACTTTCTTACGATAAACTCTCTTTTCCCCCACTAGAGAGTGGGATTGTAAAAGCTTTTCTTGCCCCATCCTTCCTCCACCACAAGAATAACAATCAGAACTCACAAACCCCTCTGATCTGAGGCACACCTCAAGCAGCTGCAGGGAAAGGAAAATTAATTACAGCAGGCATGATAAAATGAGTGAGACCAGTGAAACCTTCCGTGCACAGCAGGCACTCACTGGGTTCCATTTCTCACTTTTGGGTTTGGCTGAGTTTGTGAGGAGTGATTTAACTCGTGGGCAGTTCTTAGAAAATGCAATGGGCAAAAGTAGGATAAGCAGTTCAGCTGAAATATTTTTAAGGTGAATTTTTCATGGCCCAACTGCCTTTTGCAATGAAAAAAGGTGGTTCAAAACGCAAGCCCTGAAAGTCTGCTTCGATCATCCTCACTGAAATAAAGTAAACTTCTCAATACAGGAAACATCAACTATTTAAGGTCTTGAGAAAACACTTTGACTAAAAATAAGACTGTTTTAGATCAGTTCAAGAGTATAAAAAGGATTCAAACTTAATGCTTTGCCTTTAATACTTTTACCTACATGACAGCACGATCCAGGATATGAAAATTATAAATGTAACAGTAAGGCGCACACTGATGTGTTGGACATATCACAAAAAAAAGAAAAATTTTCTTTTACTAAAAATTATAAAATTAGAAAGCTGGGCCAGTTAAGAATCTAAAATCCAGTCCATTTCTATCTGTATATTTTGAAAAAACAGAAACCTGCCTCCACTCCTCTGTCAAAACAAAGATAAGCTTTAGCTGTGAGTATTTAAGAGCTGAACAAGATCAAAACTCAGGGCTGATTTTTAGCAAATAAAAGGGGGAGACTCATACTTGCAAAGCACACTGTGCAAACACAGCAGGACCTTGAACCCTGCAGATACAACATCCATAGATACACGTGGGGAGCTAGGAAATGGGTTTATTTCACAGCACCCAGATGCACAACCAGCTCCGTGTTTCTCTCCACGGGGAATATGAGGCAGTGAAACTACTGCACACACACCAGGGTGTCTTGGAGATGAAAAAAAAACAGAAAAATCAATGTACATCACAGCCTACCTGTGGCACATGTGATGTACATTGAGTACAAACATGAAAAGAGAAAGCAACAAAAAAGTGGAATCGTACCCCCAAGCGTGTCTCTTTCCCTCTATGATGCTCTAAACTCACATTAGTAACGGGGACTGAAGCTGATAAAGCATTGACATACTCACAGGCATGCTTTGGTTGTGGTGGTGAACAGCACTCAAGGAAATTTAAACTGATAAATACCATTACATGATAACAATTCTGGTGGCTACAAACCTTTTCCCACAACACACAAGAGAAGAGCTGGATGTGTCCAGGATGTGACCTGTCCCTGGATGCTCTCAGAAGAGGTAGCCTGCTCTCCATTGCAATAGGAGGCATGTTTCTAAAAGCTCACCTGGCAGATTGGTCATTTTGGGTCACAAAAACCCCAGAGGGCTGGCACAGAACACATCCAAAAGGGAGCATTGCATGCACCTGTGAGGTTTTAAACCACTGCTCCCTCCCTTTCCCCATATTCCCTTCCTACAATATACATTTCCTCCTTCCACCACGAACACCAGGATTCTCACTCTCTAGAAAGCACCTGCCCCATTCTTGGCTTAGTTTAACACAATTACAGCACTGATGCTCACTAAAGCAGACTCTTATTATTCCTGCAATGAGACCCAAGCACAAGACAAACAAGAAAGCACTCGCTGAAAATAAACTGTATCAAAAAGCTTCCTGCTGAGTAAATATCTCCTTCAGCTTTGTTGCAGGAAGAAACAAAGCAAATCTATTCTTAGCTATTGCCAGAGCAGAATTCAGGTGCTTTATTAAGACAATTCTGTGCAGGTTCCAGCAGTGTCTTTCCGTGGTTAAATTAGTTCTCCCTCGTATTCCTTCTCAGGTACAACAACTTCTTATATTTTATAACTTCATTCAAAAACATGCAAAAAACCTTTGAATGAATCCTTCTATTCCCTTTAAGAAACCTGTTCACTGTCTTTGGGTTTTCCTTCCTGTGCTGAGTGCTTGTTACAGCCTGAGTGAAAATATGGCAACAATCTATGATCCTGCTTGTTATGGCATATTTTATATTTTTCAAAGTATTTAGCAGAAGAACAATAAAGAAATGCAATACATTATGTTACACTCAAAGCTTGGCATTAAAAATAGCTATAATACATGTTTCAAACAAAAAACTGGGGTACTTTATCTGTATCACTGAAAACTACCACAGTTATTCTGGAAATGCAGGAACTCTGGCACTACAGGCGTGCAGGAAGGGAACAGCTAAGAGAGAAAAAAGCTGGCAAGTGAACTCATTCAATGCCTCCACGTGTGCTGAAAGCTTAATTTCTTGTGTTTTGGTTAGAGATCTGCAAGGAGTAAACCTCAGTGTTGGCCAATATCAGAGATAAAAGGTCTGTCAGCCAAAATATCCAAAACTATGCCTCAACATCAAGGTCGGAAAACCTTTGTTGTTCCCAAGCAAGAAGAGTGTCTGCTTCATGTCTCCTCTGCCTTGTGATGGAGCCTGTCCTGGCAGGAATTCCAGGAGTCACCCTTGCTATAAAACCATAGCCAGAGCTGGTTCTGCTCATTTTTGGGAACTGCAAAGGGGTGAGAGGGACCCAGCAAAGCTGAACACATCTGAGTTTGACAGCCTCTGCCTTTCTTCCCCTTTCTCTCTCTGAAGCAAAGCAGAATCTCTCGGAAAAGATGGTCCTGGAAACCCTGAACCCGATGCACTACAACATCAGCAGCCTGGTGCCAGACACGATGCCAGTGGCCACAGTGCCCATACTCATCCTCATGTGCTTTCTCTTTCTAATATGGAATCACGAGGAAACTTCATCAATACCAGGTAAATTAACTCTAGCTACAGTGCCACGTAAAAGTTTCCAGAGTAATTTTTGTTTGTTTCTCAAATGTAAGTGGGAAAGTAATGCTGAATAATTACTGTGTGACAACAAAATTCATTATGAATCAGTTTGAATAATACAGATTTTTAAAAATTCCTGATAAAGGAAATCGGGTTTATTCTAACTTCAGAACTTCTGTAATAACTGTGGCTTGGCCATATGACATTTAGTTTTCAGCTTTATTATGTGTATGCTAGAAAGATTTACAAACTCTAGATTTTCACATTTTCATGTGCATTAGGAACTACTTTTTACATGTTTTAAAGCTGAAGTCTTTCTAAATTGCCTTTACTCTAAGCAATTATCTAAGAAGCTATTCAGATCTTAGTAGGTTATCAATATTTTCCTCCATTTTTAGCACTCTCCAGAACAGAAAGACATGGAATTCCCTTTCCCTTCTGTAACGTTTTGGGGGCTTGTTTAGACATTACTGACTCATTTTCCACCAGATGCAACGCCCTGCTGCACGAAGGAGAGCAGTGCACACGCCTCTCACAGGTCTTTGGGAGGAATAACCCCAAACCAGTGCTATGACTCCCGAAATTCTGAGAAAAGCCCCTTGCCCAAAAGAACATTTCTTATTTCCAGGATATCACCATTGTCCCTCCAAGTGTGAGCAGCAGCTGGGAGCTGCACGGAGAAGAAACGAGTGCTGTTTGTGGTGGGTACCACCGAGAGCACCCCAGGCTGCCTCGGGCACTGGGACCTCACCGGCACAGCTGCATTTTCAGCACTG
>VWZT01003939.1:962353-980315 GCA_013397055.1 Pachycephala philippinensis | reverse complement strand
GACTGGGGGGGGAGGGGGGGGTGGTGGGAGACGGGAAACGGTGGCAGGGAAGGTAAGCACAGGGAGATGGAGGGGAAGGGAGGGGCGAGAAGGTGGACGAGGGAGGGAAGGAGGGAGGGAAGCTGCTTCCCGGCCAGGATTGGTTGGAAATTGCTGCAGCCCAGGCGGGTGGTGCCTGCGGCCTCCGCTCCCCGCCGGGCTCCCGAGCAGAACCTGTTTGCGGTGTTGGGGGATGCTCCAAACCCATGGAGCCTTCCCTTCGCTCAGCTGTGCCTCGGTAATTACAGAAGATGCAGAGGGAAAGACACACAAGGGTTTAGCTACGGTTCACGGCAATCTGCTTTTCTGTTGGTGTTAGACACACTCAAAGCATTTATTGTGACCTGCAAACAAATGCAGTTTTCTGCTGCATTTCTACAGCTGTAGAAGCTGCAATTGGCTTCCATTTTCATACAAACTTCCTGAGCGTCAGCATCAATGCCTTCAAAATTGTGTGAACGGAGACAAGTGAATTTCTTGCATGTTTGCCAAAGTCTAAACTGATCTTGTACTCTGTATCTGAGAGAAATAAACAGGAACTGATTCTTTAAAAAGTTCTTTCAGTGTCTAAGCAGGTCTGGGTTTAAGTGTTTAAGAAAAGTAAATTACTAATGCTATTATTCAAATTATTTCTATAGAATAATGCGAGATTTGTAAGATGTTCCTACTTTATTTTATTTTGGTATGCTATGTAAGGTTGCAGAAAGACACTAAAGAAATTAAAAATCTGAGTGAAGGAATTTGAGAGTAATCTAATAAAAGAACTATAAAAGCTTAACCTTGGCATAGACTGTGTGATGGAAATGTTCATATGAATTTCACAAGGATGAGCCTGGAGCATCATGGGGATAGCATCGGTATCAGGTAATTAATTCTATTCACTTTTGTTGGTCTAGGTAAATACTCTAGCTTGCCTACATTATTGATAAATTTTCTAGCATAAAGAAAATTCTCACAAAATTTAAAAAAAAAAAAAAAATTAATCACATCTTCCTCTAAGGCTTTGAAAGACTGCTTACTACCAAGGGAGTTGGAACAGTAGTCCTATCCTGTCCTCAATCAGGTCACTAGAGAAAAATCAAGCATAGTCTTTTTATAAAACAAACAAAAAAACTCAAAAAAAAAAAAAAAAAAAAAAAAAAAAAAAGTTTTAAGGTAATCACAGCACAATTTNAAAAAAAAAAAAACACCTCAAAACCAAACCAGCAAAAAACAAACCAAACCAACGTGAATAAGATTTTTTGGAGGAAATTAATATCCAGGGACTTGTTTTGGCACTCTATTGTTACTAAGACAAAGCTTAATAGTGAATGTTCTTTTACTAAGTCACTTTTTAAAAACTTGTTTCTCAGCATACTTCAGAATGTTTCTGCAATTGAGCATGGCTTGGTTTTGGTTCTTTTTAATATTGTCTTACATATTATCTCTCCCTGCTTTATGGAAAAACAAAAAGCTATTAAGTAACTACAGGTTAAGTAACATTTACTTGGGATACAGCAATCTGAGAGATTGCACTACCTATGTTATGGTTAGTACTTTAAAGCATAAGGATATATTTGGTAAATTAGGGTCATATGATGCTAAACTTTTATTTCATGACTAAAATAATTTGTGATGCACTGTTCTTAAATCTAAGGCCTTCCTCTTTTTTGAGAATTTAGGTTGGCTGAACAGCTGAAACTAAATTTGGGAAGGGAAATTCCGCATCTGCAATGAAATAAAATATTGTGCTTTAAAAAAAAAAACAAACCACTTTTAACTCTAATTTGTGACGCACTCAAACAGGTCATATAATACATTTCTCCCTTCTATTTCAATATATAAAAACCTTTTATTTAACCGTGGTATGCAGACAGAGAATGTGTTTATTTACAACAAGCGTAGTTACCCGAGGTAGAAGAACATAGTGTCTTTCTACAGTAATTGTGAATGACTGGGCAGGAGAAACAAGGATATGCAGTAATTGTAGGAACACACTCCAGGCATAATTTAGCTGAAGAAAATGAGGATTTAGCATGCAGAACTCATCAATTCTAGTGTACTAACAAAAATATACTTAAACCCATCATGAAAATCCTGTTGGTGGCATAGAGAATGCAACGATATTTAAAAATCTCTATATAAGGAAACTGAGCTCATTACATGAGCTGTCTCAAGGAGGAAACACGGCTAGAAAGGCAGAGAATGAAATAAGCTTAATGAGTTTCTAGTGAGGAACAATAGAAAAACAAAACAAACACTTTACCCTGAATTGCAATCTACCCGTATCTTATTTGAAAAATGTTAAAATACTCGTGTTTTCAAATGGTTTTTCAAACATCAGTGGGGGGAAATAAAAATTAAAAAAACCAACAAAACCAAAACAACCAATTTCCAAGAGAAGCAGAACATTTATACTGAAGTGCCTGAGAAGGAAGTATGAACATTATTCTTGAAAAGAAACGCTTCCTCCTCACACCGTGTTTTCAAGGGCAAAAAATGAAACCCGGGAGGCCTCTGTTTCAGGATTTTCAAATGGCCCAATCAGAACCTTGTACAAATCAATTCCCTTCTTCAGACCCACGTAATCGCTCCTTTCTCTACTAAATATACACCAATAGAAGGCTATTTTGCCAAATATGCAAAATACAGCAAAATAGAGATTATTAAACAAACAAAAAAATCCTGAAGTAGTCTAAACTTAATTCTACCCTCAAATTTCAGAATGGTTACTAATAAATCCCTGCAGTTACTGCTGTTTCAAAGTCCAGCTCTGAATGGTAGATGATTAATACCTAATGCAATTTCTTTCAGCAGAACAGGGGTGGGGGGGGAAAAAAAATCCTCTGCCTATTTAGGGAAGGAAACTGAAAGCCAAAATAACAAACAAATAAGGGAAAAAANTCCCAGAAGAAAAAGAGAAAAAAAAAAAAAAAAAAAAGCCACACGCAAAAACCCCCCACAACAAACCAGACAAAAACAACTCAATCTGAAAATTGTTTAAGAATCATGTACCGCTTAGAAACAGACCCGCGATTCTCATCTTGTTTCCAAACAAGACTTCAGCCGGGCACTCCCATGTTATCTCCCTCTGCCTGAAAAACATTTTCCATTAACACAACGCCCCAGTGACTCACTCCACTGCGTCCTGAGGCAGAACAGTGAAGAGAAAAAAAAAAACAAAACAAACCCTCAAACAAAAAACCCCAGCAGAGCTTTCCTCGCCTTAGTTCTCAAGGGACAATTTTAAAGAACAAAGAGAACACCCTCCCCAGCCCTTAGGCAGCCTCAGTCGGAGACTCCCGGCGTTGCATTGCTGCCTTCCCTTCGGGCAGTTTCTTCTTCCGCGTAAAATATCACTGAACGAAAAACAAACTAAAGCCTCTTTTATCTACATCTGTTCTAACAAAGGAGAGAACGCGGTGGTCTTTACAGTGGGAGAACAAAAAAGCAAAAAAACCCCAAATGTTAACCTGTTTGGAGGAAAGAGAGGAAAGAAGAGCTGTCGCCGTCTCCCCGCAGTGCGGCCACCCCGAGGCACCAATGGCAGAGAAGCTCCTCCCTGTAAATACTGATCCCTCGCCTATTATCTTGATTTATAAGCCCCTTGCACCCCTAGAAGAGGGACGCGGTGGCTGGCGTCTTCAAAGCCCACAACCTTCACATCACCAAGGCCGTGCCCCCCTTCTCAGGGTGCAAGGGGCTCCCTGAGTCAAGCAGGCCCAGGCAGTCTTAGCGACCAAGGCCCCAAAAAAGACAACAAAGGCTGCCAAATCCAAAAAAGTGGTACCAAAAAGCTCAGCGATGCCAAAGGCAGCAGTACCCAGGAGACCATCCTGTATAAGTAAAGGAAACTTTTGCAGAAAAACTCCAAGAGCATTTTTAAACACCACACATGATGTCAAGATGAAGGAGAAAAAAAGAAAACATCAGTTCAAGTCCCAGCTACTACATCATGATTCCCTTCCCCGTGTATATGTGACTTTTCATAGTACTTTTACATGAACTCACATTCGAGCTAATTTTGTAACTGTCATCACCATCACCCATCACTTAATTCGGAATTAAACCATTGGAAACCCTTCTGGACTGCATCTCAGGGAAGTACTTACGGTTTACTTGCTATTGCTTGAAAGCTCTAAGCAGCAAAAAAGAAAACAGAGAACCACGGAAAGCAGAACACCACAGCAACCACTATACACAAGGTACTAGAATTCCTCTTCCACCCCCAGCACAGGGACAACCGCGGCTCGCAGGGAGCGGAGGAGAGGGGCCCAAATCCCCCCGCGGTTTGAACGCCGCGCGCTCCGGCCGGATTGGCCGGCGGCAGCCCCGAATCCGCCCCGTCCTCCCTCCCCGGGGTGAACGGCGCTTCACCCCCACGGAACCCACGGGGAGGGAGGCAGCGAGTACACCTTCCAGTGTTCACATCTCTTTTTAAACCTTATTGCGGTGACCGATTTCATCAGTCGCAACCGCTACCTTTTATTGATTTGTTCACGAAAAGGGAAACTGACGCACACTTACATAAGCACGTTGACTTCTAAGATGAAGGCAAGGAACTAACGATTAACAAAAGAGAACTTAAAAGATACATAACAGTATATGCACCAGAAACACCTCCCCCCTCGAAATTTTCAAGTTTTCAGATACCAAACAGCACGTATTTCTAGGGTTAAGCGTTCCTGCTCTTTTAGGGAGATGTGGGTGGCTCTGAAAAGAGCCTTTGGGTTGTTAAGTCAGATGAGTTTTACTTGGCTTTAGCCTTGTGGCTGTCGGTCTTCTTGGGCAGCAGCACGGCCTGGATGTTGGGCAGCACGCCGCCCTGCGCGATCGTCACCTTGCCCAGCAGCTTGTTGAGCTCCTCGTCGTTGCGGATGGCGAGCTGCAGGTGGCGGGGGATGATGCGCGTCTTCTTGTTGTCGCGGGCCGCGTTGCCCGCCAGCTCCAGGATCTCGGCCGTCAGGTACTCCAGCACGGCCGCCAGGTACCCCGGGGCGCCGGCGCCCACGCGCTCCGCGTAGTTGCCCTTGCGCAGCAGCCGGTGCACGCGGCCCACGGGGAACTGCAGCCCGGCCCGCGACGAGCGCGACTTGGCCTTGGCGCGCGCCTTCCCGCCCTGCTTCCCGCGGCCGGACATATCGCAAGGAACGCAAAAATAAAGCCAAGTAAATCAAAACAGCTACGCAAAGTCTAACAAAAAAAACTGTGAAAAAGAATAGCTGCGCCAAGACCTTCTGCCTTTTTATACCTTCCTTCTGCGGTCCGCTTGGAGTTCCGATTGGTGCAGACAAGGATTGAGAATTTACCCAATGGAAATGCAGACGAGAAAAAGCAGCCAATGGAAGATCCGCTTTCCTTTGTCGTCATGGACACGGATCGTCCAATAGAAAAGGACAGTGTTGAGTCATCTCATTTGCATACCGTCCCTATAAATAAGGGGGGCACGCCGCTTTTGTATTTACGTCGTTCCTGCGGTAGTCAGGTAGTGAGAGACCAGTAAAATGCCGGAACCAGCTAAATCGGCTCCCGCTCCTAAGAAAGGCTCAAAGAAAGCTGTCACCAAGACTCAGAAGAAGGGTGACAAGAAGCGTAGAAAGACTAGGAAAGAGAGTTACTCGATCTACGTGTACAAGGTGCTGAAGCAGGTGCACCCCGACACGGGCATCTCGTCCAAGGCCATGGGCATCATGAACTCCTTCGTCAACGACATCTTCGAGCGCATCGCCGGCGAGGCGTCGCGCCTGGCGCACTACAACAAGCGCTCCACCATCACGTCGCGGGAGATCCAGACGGCCGTGCGGCTGCTGCTGCCCGGCGAGCTGGCCAAGCACGCCGTGTCCGAGGGCACCAAGGCTGTCACCAAGTACACCAGCTCCAAGTAGGGCGTCTCGGACCGACACTTTTCAACCCAAAGGCTCTTTTAAGAGCCACCCATATATTCAGTAAAAGAGTCGATCACACTGATTATTTTCGGTGAGTGGTATTTATATTTGGCACTGTTTTAGTTCCCGGATTAGAACATGCTGTTAAAAGATTAGGGAAAAATGCTTATCCTGTTTAAGTACCGGGGAAGATTTGGGTCGTCTTGTCCGTGTCCTATTCTCACAGTTGGTCCCGCAGGTCTATAAAAAGCATGTTTAGCGCTTAATGAGTTTTAAAGTTATTAAAGTTTTCTTCCCTTATTTTAGAGTATTTATTTGTTCACAGTTACTATGACAGTTTTCTCTTTGAAACATTAGGTGTCATTCTGAGGTTACTTGGCCATAAACCAAAGGAGCTTGTTTACCCGGGAAGCTAGGGATTAGTCTGTGATAACTAAAACACGATGTTTAATGAAACCCGTAGCGGCAAGCACAGCAGATGCATAATGGTATAGAGAACAGCATGATTTCATTAGTCTTAGAGATTTCATAAGGAGGTAGTGTAGTTTATTTCTGTCTCTGACGAAGTAGAACCTCGGCAGAATCAAGAAATCGCTAAGTGACAACATAGTAGGAAATGACAAGAAAATATAAGACACACTAGGAAAAAAAAAAAAAGAAAAGCGCGAAGGTGAGCGCTTGAACGAACCTCAGGTTGCTCGGAATGCGCAGCCGAGGCTGTATTTAAGAAAACGCCTTTTACAATCAGGTAAAATCCTGGCTGTCCCGGGCAGAGGCAGCGAGAAAACGGCTGCGGGGCCAGAGTGAAAACTCCGCGTCTGCTGGCGGGCGGCAGCTGTCGGAGCGCTCCAGGCCGCCGCCAGTCCCGCTCGGCAGGGCGGAGCTGAGGGATAAGAGCAGAGGGAGCGCTGCTGCTCCCGGGGAGGGGAGGAGGGAGGGAGGCGCGGAGCGGGAAGCGGCAGCAGCGAGGGCCTGATTTCCCCGCGCCCCCCCACCGCGCCTCCGCGCGGGCTTTTCAAACCCTGCCCGCTGGCCAATGGCAGCCGTCCCTTGGCGCTGGCCAATCACAGCGCGCTGATGGCCATAAATAGCGGCCCTCGTAGCTCTCTTCTCTACAGAATCCCTTCGCTCAGCGGCCGGGGCTGTTCTGCGGGAGATGGCTCGCACGAAGCAGACGGCGCGTAAGTCGACGGGCGGGAAGGCGCCCCGCAAGCAGCTGGCCACCAAGGCGGCCCGCAAGAGCGCGCCGGCCACGGGCGGCGTCAAGAAGCCGCACCGCTACCGGCCCGGCACGGTGGCGCTGCGCGAGATCCGGCGCTACCAGAAATCCACGGAGCTGCTGATCCGCAAGCTGCCCTTCCAGCGGCTGGTGCGCGAGATCGCGCAGGATTTCAAGACGGACCTGCGCTTCCAGAGCTCGGCCGTCATGGCTCTGCAGGAGGCCAGCGAGGCGTACCTGGTGGGGCTCTTCGAGGACACCAACCTGTGTGCCATCCACGCCAAGCGCGTCACCATCATGCCCAAGGACATCCAGCTGGCCCGCCGCATCCGCGGTGAGCGTGCATAAGCTTCTTGGCAAACGGAAAATCAGACTATCGAAAACCCAAAGGCTCTTTTAAGAGCCACCACGATATCACTAAAGAGCTGTTAATCTCCAGTTATGTGTAGGGAGTGGTGTTTTTCGGGGGCCTTTATCGTTGCCAAGATCTGGCGTCTCAAGTAAGTACCAAAAAGAATGTGTTAATTGTGTTTCAAATTAATAGTATCCTGACTTTAGCAAAACGGTATATTGCTTAATGGCTTTAAAGTCATTTTTTTAAGGTAAATTTTCGTATAGGGTGAAAGATTGCCATCTATATATTTTCCCCCTGGTTTTCTCGGTGTTTATGGAAAATGTAATAATCTTTCCTGTACTGAAAGGAAAGATACCCAGTTAGAAGATGGGTGGTTTTTATTTGTTTGGTCGTGTCTTAAAATCATTCGCTTCAAACTGCTTGAATTCGTAAAGGAAGGAACTTTCACAGAATCCCGCTCTCATGATTAGAGAAGTTTAATACATTCTAAATGCTTCCTGTGCATTTTAAGTGTTGTGCTGTGTTTGTGCTCCTAGTGTAAGGTTACAGTTTTCAAGTTTATTGGTTTTTTTTTCTCCCGACAGCAGTATTATTTCGCTTTCCAAACCTTGTTTTGTTTTTTGTTTTGTTTTGTTTTTTCCTCGAGGGCGCGCGGGATTCGCTTTGTTTCTGAAGGCGTAAAAGCTCCTTTCCCGCCTTCCCTGGAAGGGCCCTCAGTCTGTAGTTTCCTCAGTGCTTCATCACTCGTGGTCGTGAGCGACGTCCCGCGGGCATTTTCAGCCCATCTTAAGCACTACTATTTATTCCCGAGATAAATGTATTTCCAAAAGGGGAAGGGGGGGAGGGGGGAAGAATGTGAGGTGGAGGCAAGGATATTTTCTGAGTCCCTTTTCCGAGTGGTGTGCTCCTTGCTGGTATCTTGTCTAGGACCACACGCGTGCCGTCCTTAATGGTTCTGGGTATCCTGTATGAATTCTTTAAGATTTTGGGTTGCATCAATTTTCTCTGTCATTATTGAGGCTCTCCAAAATATTTTTTGAAGTTACCACAGACGAAGTGTTTTACAAGGAGTATCTGTAATTAATAACTTAGCAAGCCTAGAATTATTTTAAAATGTAGATGCTTCCCTATTCGTCATATTCAGTGATTTTTGTGAATCTACCTGGAAAACGGATTTCTCCCATACTGTAAATTCAGTAACACATCCCCTTGCACTCCTAGTAAATAGATCTGTAGTTGCCTGAAAAATGTACATTTCCTAAATTATTTCTGACTTCAGACTGCCTTTATATATTTTAATACTACAGGTTGTTTTATATAATTTGAGGAGCCTGCTGTTCCATTGAATTATTGGAAATAATGTCTCTTTGGTTTTTCGTTGCTACAAAAGAGTACCCGTGCCTTTAAGAAGCGGTTGGATTGAGTTGAACACAGCCTTCATTTAAACTAGGAAATAAGGAACCACTGCAAAATGCTTAGAGGAAATATTTCTCTTGGAAAGCCTAAAATTGCAAGACTCTTTAGTTTTCTCTGAACTGCTGATAAGCTTCGTTTTAGTGATATTCCTTTCTCAGTGTCAGAAACTTGTACTCTGCAGCAAAATCTGACCAATCAAGTGCCTCGACACCATTTTCTTTCCTCTGTTTTTCTCACTTTCAGCCATTTTCTGTTAGTGAACCTCAGAGGGTTAAAAGGGAGGGGGGAAGGTATCAGGAGTAGTGCTTTGGGAATTAAGACTCTTATATGATTTATTTATCCCCCCACATTTGTTCATTGACATAGAAGTTGTGTTTTTCAGAAGAGAATTTTTTTCTTCCTATAGATTACCACCGGGATTGCAGAAATGAGTTTTAGTGCAAGCTAACTCGTTTCATTTTACTGTCTGAGCCAGCCAAAGATATATTTATCTGAATCTGTTTGCTTATGCTTTTAATAAAAAAACTAATAAATCTAGTAAAATAGCTTTTTCTAATAGTTTATATAGAAGGTATTCGATATCTTATTATAAGTCAATGGTCAGAGTAGTTACATTTCAGCAGACATTTGGGTCAAAAATGATGCGCTTTTTTGCATGTTTAAGAAATAAACTATTTTTGAGGTGTGAGACAGGGAAACAGGTTATATTTGCCTCTAATCTGTTGCATTTTTCCTCTACTCTTCTGAAGACCTCATACTGTTTTATTAAATTATTTGGATTCATTCAGAGAGAGCTGCTTGCTCGAATTGTAAAAAAACACTAACGCATCAGCTGAGAAAGAAACAAATGTGCAATGNTTTTTTTTTTTTTTTTGAGGGCTCATGTAAACTCTAAATTATAATGCCCGAGTCTGAAGTGGTTTGGGGGTGTAATACATAGCAAAAGGGTGGGGTGTAGACACAGGTGACTCAGTGCAAGATTCCCTAAGTCCAAGTGAGAATAGAAGAGGAGATTCCTCTGGTGCCAGCAAGGTTCAGCTGCATTTCTTTGCTTTTTGCAGGAGAACCTGAGATAAAAGAATGCTGCCAAGTCAAAGCTGGATGTGAGAAAGACCACTGTGCTGAGCAGCTGAGGATCGACTTGAGAGCTGCTGGTGGTAATCAAGGTGCTTTGGCAGGTGATTTTAGATGCTCAGCAAGATATTTGGCTGAACTGTTCCTGGGTCTTTAACCATTCTCCGTGGATGAACTGGCTCAAATTAAAATCATGGCTTGAAAGAATGTTCTTATCAGTCCAATGGGTAAAATAGAGCATAACTACTGATATCCTGGTGAAATACTTCATTTCATGCAAATACATAAAAGGTCTGATGACAGCATCTTTATAGAACAAAAATATTTGAATCAGTCCTGCTTGACAGCTCTTAGTTTCTGAAAAATTCTGAACAGATATATCCATATGAAAAAGAACAGAGGTTCTCATTAGTGTTAACTTTTGTAATGTAGACATTTTGTAAAGGTGGTTTCCACACAAGCCCATATGCAAAGATAGGTCCTAAACATGTTTTCATTTGTAAATCCCTCTTCTGGGCTTCTTCACAATCCAAGTCACCTGTTGGTTACAGTCTTCAGTAAACACCAACAGAGAAGTTTGAGCTTAGCCAGCCTCAACTCTCCTGCAGGCCTGTCCAGCACTGCCCTGCTGCATCACTGCCTCTCTCTTCTCTCCCACTTCCAAGTCACGTTGTATCTTCAAGCTGGGTAGCAGCAAGTTTCAGATCACAGATGTGCAAACAACATTGTCACAACAGTATGGAACACGTGTTAAGAGTTTATATTATATATTAGAAAGTACTTTATTGGCTGCTCCTATTATGGAATTAATTACACTGGCCAGAATAACGGCCTGACCCTGGGATCCTTCTGATTAATGCACTTTTCCAAGTGAAGGTTTCTAATTTGTCTTTTTTTAATTTTCAGGTTACAGCTTGAGGTGGGTGGATCTGTAGAGTGACCACTAGACCAAAAATTAACCTTCAGTCCCACATAGGCCACCCAGCACTCAACTCCCAAGTCCATCACTTGCTTCTGGTTAGTTGTCTCTTTTGGTTTTTTGGGGGTTTTTTTGTTTGGGTTTTTTTGTTTTTTTTTTTTGGTCGGTTGGTTGGTTTTTAATTGCTTCTAACTATTGTGTAAATTATCTTCATCTGACATTACCTCAATTCTTGGAATTGTTTCCTTGGTCCTTCCTTGCCTTTTTTATTCTGCTTTGGGCTAGTTGTATGTTAGCAGCATTATCTTTTAACAAAACCTTTTCTTTTGGTCAGCTCTTGTGGCCTAATGCTACAACCACTCAAGCTACTATGCTAAACTACTTAATACATCGTGAGAATATGGAGAAAGAGGAATACAGTTAATACAATTTCCTGTAAAAGACTATGAAGCAACACAAGATGAAAAGCTCTGTTCTCAGTGAAGCTGTTACAGCAATAACAGGGTTTAGTAGTAAAAAGACAATGAACTAAAAGAACATAATATATAAAAACAATGCAAACCAAGTTTGAATTAAAACCATTTAGACATAAAATATGTAAGCCCAATTGTCTGGGGGCCTCAGCCCCAGTCTGTGACGACTGATAGGGATCAGAGAAACAAATCCTGCAGCTCCAGAGACTCTGGGGTGGCAAAAGACATGCCCCAACCTTGCTCACTCACACTGTTTTCATCTGTGCCATCCATGGTGCCCTGCACCTCAGTCTAAAGGTGCTTTTAGGTTTGGCCTTAGGTTCAAAGAGCCACAAGGTCTAGAGCTCCAGGGACCCAGGTGCCACTAAAGACATGCCAAGGTGAGCATGGCACTGCCCCAACACTGCTTCCTCCACACCTTTCTCTTTTAGGCCACCCGTGGTGCTGGGCACCTCGGCCTCAGCCCAAGCCTGCTCTTAGGGTATGGTGTCAGAGTCACAAAACGCACACCTGCAGGGACACTGCGGCAGCAAAGAGCATGCCAAGGGCAGTGTGGCACTGCCCCATCACTGCTCCCTGCTTACCTTTCTCATCTGGGTCACCGTGGTGCTTTCTCAAGTTTACATGTATTGATAATGTTCAGTTCCATATCTGTTTCCCCATCCTTCATGTTCTTGTACCCTTAAGCACTGTGAGATTTTTCTAGTGCATGTGAAAATGCTTTTTTAATGGGCTTGATCACTTTGTCTTTACAAATCAGCGATGTCTGTACTCTGCTGTGCTGTCATTTGTTCTCATGTGGAGGTTAAATGTAGTTAAGATATTAAAAAAACTGATTATATATCCTCTGTGTCCTTATTGCTTCTCTCTCTACATTTTATTCTTGCTCATCACAATACATTTCTGATGGTCTTCCATTTCATTGCATGCCTTCCCCATGCCATGAATATTTGATGCATTTATGAGTATCCCCTTTCTCTCTGCATATGGATTTTTATTTTGTATGCTATTCCAAGGGCAGCACTGATCCATCAGGATGGACCTGTAAAGCTATACAAAATTCTGGCCTGTAAGAGCTTCAGGCATCTTGTGATGACATCAACAGGAAAGTAATTGATCGAGAGGGCACATGATATACTTTTCCATAAGTGTTCTATATGATCCCATGGATTTTAAGGCACTATGCCAATGTTGTAATGGACATAAGGATACAGAACTTAATGCACGAAGCAAGAAGCACGACCAAAAAAAAAAAAAAAAAAAAAAAAAAGAAAAAAAAAAAAAACAAAAAAAAAAAAAAAAAAAAAAAAAAAAAAAAAGAGTATTTCTGAAACATAGCTTTTCAGCAAGAGCCAAAAGTCAAACGTAAATCTTTTGTGTGTTTTGGATGCCAGTTCAGTGTGCTGAGGTCTTAACATTTCCCAAATTAATTCCAACTACTGATAGTACATGAAAGGTAGGTAAGATCCCCACTGCACCAATGCAATAAGTAGCACTTGAGAATTTTTGAATGCTTTTCTGCAGTCAACCAGCTCATTGTCAAAATCATTGTCACACTGAGATTGAAGGAATTCTAAGCAACAAAGAGTGCCAGCTGCAATTCAAGTTACTTGTATTGTGAAATAGAACATTAAAGAGGGATTTCTCCCCCTCCTTTTTCCTAAACGAAGTATGCTGTTGGTTGCTGAAATTGAATTGTATTTTCCTTATTTGGGCCAATTTTGATCTTCCCGTCAGTTGTCCCAGGCAGACTCATCTGACAGGTTGTTGTTTTATTTTTAAACAAAAAGGAACGCGTTTGGAAAAAATTAAGATCGTTACATGGATACTGACTAACCCACTTCTAGGAGAGATGCAGTTAAAATCTAAGAGTGATAACTATGCAGACACCAAAGAAAATGGAGGGGTTCCCCACATTTGTCACTCTTAGGCTCGTTTGGTATTCTCAGTCTAGGCCAATATAACACAGAAATTTTTCCAGAAGAGAAGAGTCACCCCACTTCTTCATCCAATGCTTGAAAACTGTAACAGCAGGATTTCTGTACCTGACTCAGCTGCATTTCCAGGCCAGTCCTTGCTGTTTTGCTGGCTGTTGATACAGGTGGATGCAGAGTTTGGGTTCACCTTATAGCAGCAGCACAAGTGCAGTCTACACAGTCTACTGTGAAGCATTCAATACCGATTACATGCTGTGAGGACTGAATAACAATTGTTATATGTATGTGCATGCATGTGTATATGCAGTTATACATTTTCAAGGGTCTGTAATTGGGATCTTTAAATGGGAAGAATAGGAAATTCTTAACATCCTTATAAAATTTGTCTAGTTTAATGGCCCTGAAATGCATGGCTCTAAGACTACATTAGAGTTATTTCATAATACACAGTACTTTGTGAGCACCTGTATATGTCGTATTCTAAGAACACTTTCAAATACTGAAACTTTTTATCCTCAAGAGTTTAGGGGGTGGGGCTGGTTTGGTTTTTTTGGACACATTGTAAATAATGTTTAAGAGTTACTTTTTATCTTCTATTTAACTAAAGTCCAGGATGAAGTTCGCACAAATTGACGCAGCTGTCCCGGGATAGATGCAGAACCCAAATATGTAGGAGAGACACCCTCACCCATGTCCTCAGAAATGTAAAGCAGAGTTCCCAGAGCCTCCCTAAGACCCTCCATGAGGTTCCACCAGGTATTTACTGTTGCAAAAGGGGAGTATTCTACTCCTCCTTCTCTTGGATATCTTTCCATAACTGTTTCATTTATCCATCAGTGCTAATGATGTCTTTATTTAACTTTCTGGTTTTGGTTTTGGAGTTGCTAACTGCTTTTGCTGTGCAACACGCCTATGTGACTGGAGGGTGTCACACACATGCTGATGGATCAATCACTTTGCTGTAGAAGACTCCAGTTTAAATGTAGGAATCAAATAGAAGGCTCACTAGTGTTGCTTATAAGAAGCTGACCAACCACAAAAGCCAAGAGGGCCTTGTGTTAGGGGAGAATAAAAATCAGATGCCCTGTGACGCACCCCTAAATGCTGGAGCCACAATTTCAAAACAGGCAGTTGCCTAAGTTATAAAATTGATTCTAGCAGTAGATTTACAGGTTCCTGAAAGAAGGCTGATGAGTTTTGAACGAAGTTGTCTGCTGCAGAGGGAAATAGAAAAAGAGTTAAAAGATAACCACAGATATCAATACAAGCAAACAAACAAACCCCAGCAAAACTAACCAAACCCAAAATAGTTTCATTATGATCCTGTGTTTGGAAAAAAATAATTTGGATAAATCTATCTATCTTCCAAAAAGAAAGAAAATTCCTTTTTGAACATGTACCTACTACACTTCCGAGGGGATAAGTGAGGGGAGGTAAAGAATGAGATAAATTTCTCTCCCTAACATGTGTGAGTCATTAGGAAGAAAGAAGGATGCTGGGGGATGAGGGCATTGTTACTGCAGCACTTGTTTTTTCTTCTCTTTTTCAAAGAAGTTACACAGAATTATGCCAGTGAAAATGTATTATAATGCTGTGAGTTCTCAGAATATGAACACTAAATGCCAATTTAAAGAGAAACCACACCAAAACAAAATCCCTAAAAGGATCTTTGGACAATTCTAGTTTTCACACTTCTTGAAGACTTATTTATTTCTATGTCAACATTCCTCTATTAAATGTAAAGTTTATTTGTTATTACCAAAATCAATAGAAATCTGTGAACATTTTAGCTGTTAAAAAGTAGAAAGGAAAAATGCCAAGTGAACCCCAAAGTTTCTTAATTGTGAAATTGTGTTTAATCTCCGTATAAATTAGTTTAATTAAATCTGTGTCAGGAAGTAAAATTTATTAGTTTATGCAATTCTGCTTTAATCCAGTAAACTTAGTAGTACTAGAACATTGATCTGTATTGTCGTGTTGACGGTTAAAAATACGAGTAACATTCCTCTTTTAAATGACACGTGTTTAGCAAGGAGATAACCCAAACGTTAGTGTGACAAACTTGAAATAGTCTTTCTTTTCCATTACAGTGCGGACCAAGAACAGGTCTCCTACTTCCCCAGCAGGAAACATTCCCGGAAAATGTTGTTGCAACCAGTGGCTGCTTCCTGATGGTCTGTTCGTTTATCTAGAAACGGTAAAAAAATATGCTAGATAGGTAAAGGTATGACAGACAAATGTGTACATGTTTGCATGTGTGTGCAGTTGTGTTTTGAGGGAAAAAAACAAAGCCCAATAAAACAAACACAGGCCACAGAACTGTTCACGCTTTAATCCTGTCGAAGCAAACTCGGCATTATAGTAAAAAAAAAAAGGTAAAAGAACCTCTACCCCTGACGCGGCTTAAGTGTTCCCTTCCCCTCCTATTTTAAACAACAAGAACTTAGTAACAGAAAGAAGCTGTAGGTCGCAGAGGACAAGGTTGGCAGAGATTATATAAATTTTCCCGAGGAAGGTGTCTATGCAGGCAAAAGCTAATAACCAAAAAAATGAAAAGACACACTTGAAGCGTCCAAAGCAAAAGGAGAAACCGGGATGGGCGGGCGGAGGGGCGGGGCGGGAGCGCCGACCGAGGGCCGGCATTGGTCGGATTTTGCCGCAGACCTCCTGGCAGCGGGGAAGGAAGGGGAAGGTGGTGCCGAAGCAGGTGCCGCAGTCCCCGCTCCTGCTACCTACGGAGACTCAGAGCTGCTGGGGAACTGTCACCGCGCAGCGGGGCACGGCGGGGCGGGACGGGAGAGCAGCAGAAGGAGGCGCGGGTTGAGAGCGGGGCCGGGCGCGGCCTCGCTCGGGAGAGGCGGAGCCGGCGCGCGCGTCCGGGGGACGCAGCCGGGAAAGCGCCTCGGCCGCGTCTCGGGGGAAAACAGAGCGGCGCCGCGCGGGGGGGAATGGCGGGCAGCGGGCGGGGACTGGGGCCGGGACCACGCCTCCTACCGCAGTCCTCAACCAGGTCGGCACCCGGGGAATAAATAGCCTCTAGGCGTGACTGCCGAGGTATTGTGAGTCAGTCCGAAAAAGGTGGTATGTCTGGTCGGGGTAAGGGCGGCAAGGGGCTCGGCAAGGGCGGCGCCAAGCGCCACCGCAAGGTGCTGCGCGACAACATCCAGGGCATCACCAAGCCGGCCATCCGCCGCCTGGCTCGGCGCGGCGGCGTCAAGCGCATCTCGGGGCTCATCTACGAGGAGACGCGCGGCGTGCTGAAGGTGTTCCTGGAGAATGTGATCCGTGACGCCGTCACCTACACGGAGCACGCCAAGAGAAAGACTGTCACGGCCATGGACGTGGTCTACGCCCTCAAGCGCCAGGGTCGCACTCTTTACGGCTTTGGCGGCTAAATTTGAGTAGCTAACATTAACTGGTTTAAGATATCACGGCTCTTTTCAGAGCCACCCACAAATTCACAGTAAGAGCTGGTAATTGCTACAAAATCAGTAACGCAAAGGAAAAGTAGCCTTAAAATTCTGCAGTATTTTGTACCTAGAACAATATACTTTGCCATTTTAAACACAAATTAGGTAATGTACGTGAGAAAAAAAACCCATGTCGTATTTGCAATTACAGCTCTATTAAGAACATGTGGTGGCTCTTAAAAGAGCCGTTTGGTTTATAATATAATATCCTTTTACTTGGAGCTGGTGTACTTGGTGACAGCCTTGGTGCCCTCGGACACGGCGTGCTTGGCCAGCTCGCCGGGCAGCAGCAGCCGCACGGCCGTCTGGATCTCCCGCGACGTGATGGTGGAGCGCTTGTTGTAGTGCGCCAGGCGCGACGCCTCGCCGGCGATGCGCTCGAAGATGTCGTTGACGAAGGAGTTCATGATGCTCATGGCCTTGGACGAGATGCCCGTGTCGGGGTGCACCTGCTTCAGCACCTTGTACACGTAGATCGAGTAACTCTCTTTCCTTGCTCTCTTGCGCTTCTTGTCGCCTTTCTTCTGCGTCTTAGTGACCGCCTTCTTAGAACCCTTCTTCGGTGCCGGAGCAGATTTCGCTGGCTCAGGCATTCTTAATGTTTTCTTTCCAAGGTCTTAGCTGTAGCACAACAACATCGAAAATGGCGCCCGCCCCCCCCTATTTATAATGATGTTATGCAAATTAGAGGATTGTAATCGTTCTATTCCTATTGGAGTAAAAAACACCAACGTAATTTCAGCCACTTCCGTCCTGCAACCGCCAGAGCTCAGGCGCTGCATTTACACAATCGTAGCTTTGCATTTAAGAGTGAAGGCAGTCCTGGATCTAAGAACAATAAATTTAGTGCGCGATGCCAACTGTACTGAGTTGACATTCACTAGTGCATTTAACAATACTTGCCTTAGCACTATAAATACTATGGTAACAGTTAAGTATTCGAAGTTTGTAGACTGCTACGTGTATTATTGACAGTGTACTATATATCTCAATAACTCTAAGTAATTAACAGCTCTTATTGTGAATTTGTGGGTGGCTCTGAAAAGAGCCTTTTTTGTTTTTAACAGTATAAATTTTGCGATTCGAATTTAGCCGCCGAAGCCATAGAGAGTACGACCCTGGCGCTTGAGGGCGTAGACCACGTCCATGGCCGTGACAGTCTTCCTCTTGGCGTGCTCCGTGTAGGTGACGGCGTC
>VWZT01003939.1:941612-954337 GCA_013397055.1 Pachycephala philippinensis | reverse complement strand
GCCCCGCTCCGCGCCCGCCCCGCGCCGCGCTCCGCGGGCAAAACGCGTCCCCGCCCGCCCGAGGAGAGCACAGGCGCACGGCTGCCTCCCCGGAACGCGGGGGAACCCCCGCTAATGCCATCGCTGTCGGTTTAGAAACGATCCTGTATTTCAAACCTCAGAAATTCTACTACAGGGCTGATTTAAAAACGTGCTACTGTTACGACAAAAGAGAAACTTTACTTTCAGTAGGAACATTTACACCCCAGGACTACTGATACGTGTAGAAACTAGGCAGCAACACGTACTACAGGAGGTTTCTCTGATTCTAGAGACAAATTACTTCAGTATCGTTGTAATCAAACTCATATTGGTGTCTTCAAGCCAAATGATCTGTCTCCAGGCTGAATCTTTTCACCTTCTGTAAACATAACTGATGTCATCAGATAACTTCTACAACAGAAGTTGCTTAATAAAGAAAGAACTTCCTGTTTCAAGAATTGTGTAAAGTTGGCTCACACAATATACATTAGGTAGGCAGAGAATATGCACTAGGTGGGCGGGTTCATGTAAACTTTGCTGTATAAAAGATGTAACTTTTTACTCCTTGGTGTGCTTGATTTGTGCACCTCACACAGAAAAAACATTGTCTCCTTTCCAAATTAGACTCTGTGTCTGTGCTTAGAGAGGTCCTAAAATCAACCACAACGAGGTATTAACTGCCAGGCTGTTCTGCAGAGCATTAGAAATCAGGCTGTCCCACTTACTCAGACTCGAGAATAGCTCACTGCACCAGTAAGCTGAAGTGATTTCTTGAAGGTTCAAGATGTTCCTCTGCTATGATCTGGCCCTGTCTTACAGACAAAGAGATTCCTGTTGCTTTGGTAATTGGCCATGGTTTCTCTTTATTTCCTGGCATATTTGCCTCTTTCTTCTATACGCTTTGGGAAAGGGCAGACACTATCCTGCATAAAGCAATGAAGGAGCCTGCACCTGGGTTTATCCACATCCCTCTGCTACACCAGTGTTGTACAACACGCTCTTCCTTCATTTTCCCAATTCTGCTTTCTTGTTTCCATCAACTTCAGTTATTTGTAATTTTTTCTTGTTCCTATCTCCATTCCTTGAAGCTTTTGTACTCTAAATCGTGGTTCTTCCTTTTAATGCACCCCAGATCCTATGGTATGAGTATCATAAAATTACAGCAGCAGAAGTGTGTGCAGAAGGCTGTAAGTTTCAGACTTAGCTAAAATATATTTCAAAAGTACAACAAAAAAAAAAATTAAGATATTACTGACACAACTGAAAGTTAAGTCCTGAACCAGGAAGAGAACTGCTGTGCAAACTTTTCTGATTGTGTCCAGAATTTGTGAAAACAGATGCAAAGTTTTCAAGTGTAAAGTCGGTTAGCTAGTAACTTTGCCTCCTTAAAGCAGATTTAACCTCAACCATGGTGTATTCAATTATCTGTCAGTCAAATCTTTTAACATTAAAATCGTTTACTGATTTTTACTTAAGGTAGCCTGTCCATGATGTACCCAGTGGTTATCTGACGCTTGATACAAAGCAAACCTTCCAATAAGAGTGTATAAAATAAATTGGTTTGTAATTATTAGCAGTATTTCAGGACTTAAGTTTCTTCCAGCTACCAATAAAGGTTAAAAGGGATGTTTATGAACTTAAAAACAAGAATATAGCAGAAGTTTAGTGGAAAAAAGCGAAGTATATCTTATTTACAATGTGGTTATTGGTTTTCTTTTCTGAGGTTCTGAATGCCTCTATCATCTTCCAAGGCAAGCAAAGAACCCTCCCCCCCACTCCACCTGCTTACTAGTTTTACACAAATCACAGGAAAAACGGTATTTTGATACACTGAACATTTATTGTCTTTCACAAGACAAAATGAAGTTTCCCCAGCCAACAAAAATCCATCAAGATGACCATAAAGGGGATAGGGTGCAAAATTCCAGTGTACAGTATATGCAACAAATTACCTCCCTGACTACCCTGGAAGAAAGATGATTGATCAACCTCACTGCAACTAAAAAACATGATTATAAAATATTTACAGAAAAAAAAAACAGTACAGAAAATAAAAACTGGACAACCATTTGTCTGTGAAATGCTGCTAACACTTTTCTGGCTCCTTAAAAACCTGTTCCACTACCCTCACCAGAGCACTCCGTGTGTGTAAGGATTCAGGCAGAGCATGGTCACCCCTCCTCCCTGACACCCCTGTCCCCAGCATATCATTATCTCCTTCCAAGGAAGGGGGAGGACTTGAGGGGAGCAGCATCGCCTTCTTTACTGCAATCTCCTTTCACCAAGTGGACATGGTGGCTCTGAAAGGAGGACCCCAGGCACACCTCAGCTGCAGCGGTCTCTATTCACAGCACACTGGCAAGTTAACCTGTGGGTAGGGAACTATTTCCAGTCATGCGAGCCCTTTTGTTGCTTGCAGGAGGACTTTCCCTTCTTCTCCCTCCATAGTGATCTGATCTGTGTTCAGAAGGGCAGGACTAGGACTACAACAGGTCACAGGAGACCTTCCATTTCTTTCATGAAGGCTTCATACACATCATCCTTTGTCTGTACAGAGATAGGGGCAGATGATCCAGCCTTAGGGGCAGCTTTGGTTAACGGGAGGGCAGGCTCATCATCTTGTTTTCTCTGGGAGGCAGCGGAAGCCCCTTTGTTCTCGCGGCGCACTCGCAAGGCAGTGGGCACGAAGCGTGTGATCTCTGCCTTGGGGTTGGTGATCTGCGGCTTGGCACTGATGGTGGCCGTGGCTTTCTTCTCGATGGTGGCCGCACTGGTGTCATCCGCCTTGGGCCGCTGAATCAAGCTGGGGGGGGCGCTCAGTACCCCAGGATTTGGAATGGGAGCTGGTGGAAAGAGCCCAGGTGGGGCAGGTCCTAAGGGAGGCACCAGAGGTGGCCGTAACATGCCTGGGCGAGGAGGAGGGATACCTGTAAGAAGAAAAGAAAGCATGAGCTGTCTCCGCATCTGGGAATTTCAAAATACTCAATCAAAAAAGTGCACAGGCTCAGAACGCCAAGAACAAAAACCAAAACAAAGTAACTCCCAACAGGATGCAGTAGCATTGGCTTTAAAAAAAAAAAAAAAAAGTTTTCAACCCTGCACCAAATGCTGAGTTGAAAATGCTGCTCTTCAGACTCTGAAAGCCACAGGAGCTTGTATATTGCTCCCTTTCAATCTTTAAAGTTATAATTTGAAAATAAAGTTTCTTGACAATCTATCCCACAGGAATTTCAGACTCATCAGAAATATCTGACCCAGGCAGAAAAAATAAATATCCTGATCTCCAACTCATTTAGTGGAACACCATTACAGCACCCAGAGGGTATTGAGAGAGTCTAGCAGAGCAAAAGTTTACTCTGGAATTCCCTTTCTGAGGGCAGATTTCTTGCTACCAAACTATGCACAGCACTTATTTGTTGTTATTACACAGAATACTGTAACAGCACATAGCACAATGGAGCCACAGACAGGAACAAAGGCAAACTGGCAGCCAATTATACCTCACTGGCTTGATCCGCACAGCAAAAACTGCAAAAAGAAAGCAAGAAGGGACTTGACACTGAAACAAACAGAAGCCCTTACCTGGTGGGGCAGGAGGGGGCAGACGAGGAGGAGGACCACGTGGAGGAGGACCTGGGGGCAGACCTGGTGGGGGGCCTGGGGGAGGACCAGGTGGTCGCCCAGGAGGAGGACCTGGTGGCAGCAGTCGAGGCAAAGGCCCACGCAACCCTGGTAACCCAGGAGGTCTCAGGAACGGAGGAGCTCCTGAAAGCAATCGTGCAACCAAAGAGAAATTTAATTCCCAGTTAAAAATATATCCCAGCAACTATCTCATCAACTAATAATAAAGATCTTCAACATATGAATGAAAGCTGTGTTACCTAGCTGCCAGATTAAATACAGTTTCTAAAAATCTCAAGAAGAGGCATCAGTTACACATTTGAAGCATCTTTATAATAGTTAAGTGTACCATGCAAAAACGGTCCCTTTTAGTAGTAGTAACTGGTAACAGCTTTGGAGCTGAGTTTGACAGAATTTAAACAGCTAAAAACCTTTCTCTGTGGCATTTGATTGTTCTTCTGGCCTCAAAATAAGTACCTTTGCTCTTTTACTCCACTTCATACACTGGCTCTGCTGCTGTCTGCCAGTGTTGGCTCTAACAAAGACAACCACAGGAAGGCTACAGCTACAGGAGCCTGATGCCTCAAAAGCAAGGTACAGCAACAGTGCTGTAGACTGATGACAGACAGGTCTCAGTAACTGGGTCCATATACTCCATCTGCAACACATTCTGCAGCTTCCAAACTCCCAAACTGATCCCACTGCCTGAGAGCCTGCATCCTTCAGAGTAAATCGAGTGTTCACCTGGTGGAGGGCCAGGAGGAAGGCCGGTGGGTGGGCCTGGGGGTCTCAGTGGAGGGGCTGGAGGCGGTCCCAGCGGAGGAGGCCCAGGCATGGGAGGTGCCTGTATCTGAGTTGGAGCAACAGCCTGTGCAGTCTGTTGCTGCTGCTGTGCCTGGGAAGTCGCAGTAGATGACCCGGTCTCTGCAAGAGCTTCCTCAGTGATTTGTTGTTGCTGCTGTTGTTGTGATGTCTCTTCAGACTCTGAGTCCTCTTCCTCCTCCTCCTCTTCTTCTGAATATTCCTCCACTTCTCTCCCTTCTTCTGGAATTTCCTGACCTGCATATGGAGATATACTTATAAAACCTGTCTACGCATAACATCTTTGTGGACATCAGAGAAACTTGAGGACACAAAATAAAATAAAAAGAAAAAAAAGAAAGATAAACCTTACTTCAAAGGGAAGAAATCTGATCACTTTTTACCGCTAAACATAAAATGAAAACAAATAAAAATAATAATAGAGAAATCATGGCTGTTCTAGACAGAGCTCTGACAACAAGAGCTATGTTTTCCTCTGGGACCTGAAATTTCTACTGCCAACCCAAACTGCAGCTATTTGATCTATGCCTTATGGGAGTTTGTGTAGAGGTGGGACAACAGGGGGGTGGGGACACAAGGTCAAAATAAACATAATCGCCATGTCCAAGAAAGTCCTGCACCTTTGAAAGATACTGGAGTTTCTTTCTAAAACAAACAAAAAATCATCTTCATTCTATTGGTTAACTTATCTCAGCAGAAGGATATTTTTAGGGAGTACAAATCCTTACAGGTTACATGCTGAGCACATAGACAATGTTACCCCTTCTCTTACACCAGGAGATTCATATTGCATTCGAAAAACTGTTTAAAAGCTAAGTAAGAAAATGTTTAGAAGAAAAAAACAGTAAATTGCTACTCTTCAACTCTGCTACACAAAACACACATGCTACTTAAACAAAAATAAATTAAAAAAAAGCAACAAAAAACAAAAAACCAACAAAAGAAAAAAAAGAAGCAAAAACCAAGCCGTAACTTAAATACCTAACAACAGCTGATACTCTCAGCAGATCCTGTATAATGACAGTAAAATATTTACTCTATAAAATAAAACCTGTGCAAAGTAAGCTTACCAGAGAAACCTTAACTGGAAGCCTAATGGCATATTACCATTCCATATTATATCCACCTTACTCACCTGCCATTCGTAACATCATGGCCTGGAGTGGAGTCAGTTCTTTCATGTTCTTTTTCTTTTTTCGTGACTTCCCAGGCATGTCTGCAAACCGGACACTGTGACCTGGGGAAAGCAGAGTATGGATAAGGGTGGCAGGAGGTGGGAAGAAAATAAGAAAAATCAGATAGTTCCATCAATATCTGGTATGGATAGCATATCATTCTAACATAACGATGCTCCTTAGATAAGAGTTAACATTGGTGTTACTGATTGTTTGAAGTTTTGCTAACCTAGGATTCTCTACCAACTGGTCTCCCAAAGGCAAGTGACCATATTATACACTGAGGCTTAATTTTGTAGGGTACCTTACCAATGCAATGATACAGGCGAAAAATGGCTTGGGAGCCATAGGCTAACTCAACTTTTAAGAAAACAGGTTTATCTGAAAGTCGCTTCACTTCTAGATAGCCTCCTTCTGACCCATTTATTAATAAAAGTCCTTTAGCTGGAATTTAGGTGAGTTAGAAGAGAGTCAGTTGACTAAATAAATTACACACACACCCTCAACTCTATCCAGTAGTGTTTTTCTTTTGAAAAATCAACCCCCAATCTCTCATTTCCCCTTCATACCTGATTTCTTTTCTTCGCCACCTTCCCTCTCCTTGTCATTATCACGATGCAGGAAGTCCTCGCCTTCACTGTCTGCATCTGACCTATCACTGTCACTGTCATCGCTGCTCTCATCGTGCTTATCTTGATCCATATCCTCAGGATAACCTTCATCTTCACTAGTGCTGGACATGTCATCATCATGGCCTCGCTGTCCTGCAGAAGGCAAAGTATTAGGAAATGCATGAACTCCAAACACACTGGTGTGAAAGAGTATTTTGTATGTTTACAGTCACAACATTCCCCTTAGCAACAGCACAGACAAACTGTCATCCCTTTACCTTTTAGCACATATCTTAAAGGATATTTTGGAAAATCTGTAAGATTTCCTATTAACCTGCTGGTTAATTTGCACGGCAAACAAGTGAAGGCAACTGCTAATGCAACTCGTTTTTTAATTTCTATTCAGCAATTGCCCACCACTGAAATACTGTGATGCCTTCTGGCATGAAATAAAGCTAATCCATCCAGTCACAAAAGTTTCTAGGGATGATACAGCAATTGTATGATAAAGAGGACCTGTGTTCTCCTAGCAAATGCACACTCAGGGTTGGTTGTGGGTTTTGTTGTTGTGGTTTTGGTTTGGGGGTGTTTATTTGATGGGTTTTTTAAACAGAAAATTTCTCTGAGAGTGATTCGGTGGGATAATACGTACAATGTTTCAGCACTGCTAAGGGTTCATCCAAAAACATCTAATCTGTGAAACCTAACAGAAAAAGTATCCGAGATACATGTTTCAACATTTAAAAATACAGGTGGTAACAAAATTGCAGATATTATGAATATACTGAATTACCTGAGAGGTGCAATCGCTTAGTTAGTCCTTCAAGTAGTGCTAACATTCATAATGCCAAGAGAACACTTTGTCTAGTGCACTCTGTACTATCCACAGCAAAACAGGTCAAGGAAAACCCCAGAGAGTAACAGGAAAGTCCTTACCTGCTTCAGAACTGTAAGAAATCTCCTCCTCTCGCCTTCGAGGAGCCACGTCCAAGGTGAAACCAACTTTACGGCCATACATCTGTAGGACTTGAGGTGGGGGTGGTCCTGGTGGAGGTCCAGGGGGCTTCCTGCCTGGAGGTAAACGCGGAACACCAAGCCCCAGAGGAGGAAGTACAGAGATGGACCGAACTGGTGGTCTGGAAATAAGAAAGGAAATGAGAAATGCAGAACAAAAACAAATTAAAACAAACATGTCTTTAGTAGAATTATTTAGCCTTCTCTCACCACTGCTTATGCAGACTTCTAAAAAGAAACATGAACATTTAAAAGTATAGATTTGACACGAAGAGTTTACAACCTCACATAAAGACATGACTGCTGAAGCTCCTCAGAAAGCAACTGAAGACAATACTGAAAAAAATCAGCTATTGAATCCTACCACAGAAGAAGAATTAAATAATCAAAGAGTTGGTGAAAACAGAAGGCTATTCAGAAAGAAACAGAAAAAAATAGTACTAGAATGTAAAAAAAAAAATTAACAAGCAAGCTAGGAGCTTATGTGAACTATTCATATACACTGAATATGCTAGCAGGACAAAAGAACACACATATAGCAATTTAAGAGGCATTTACGTTTAAAGCAGCAGGGCTCTAAGTTTTACTGATATGAAAAAGACAAAAACTGGAAGATATAATGTATTACTCGAAGGAATTTAAACAAAAAGCTGTAATAGTGGGGAAAGATTAAAAAGGGCTTTGGTTAAAAGAAAGTAGACTTACCTGCACAGAATTCCGGACTTCTGAGAGTCAATATTACGCCTGCCTCTACCCTTAGCACCTCCCCCAAAATATGAGTGCTTCCTTTTTACTTCCCTGCTAAGTTTCTTTTTCCACTTACCCATAGGCTGATGTCTTCTTGAGGATAGAAGGTGGCTGGGCCCCTGGAAGGGGAATGTCCTGTATGAGGATGTTGGAGGGAGCATGAGGCATATCTGGTAAGGGGATACTTTCCACTTCAACATGCTGAGCATTCTGGAAGGGAGAGAAGGAAAAAAAAAAGAGAATGGGTTACTCCCACAGAAGCTACTGCACAAACTCATTACTTTTCAAAGTACAGAACATGTGAGACCTGCACCACTTGTCAAACGTGTTTGTTCTTAGGGCATGTTATCTTGCAGCAGTCCATGAAAGAAATCGGGAAAGTGTTAACAGTAAAAGCTTTCAATGCAAACCAAAGCACTTGCAATACACCCATTAAAAGCTTTAGTATTTCAGTCAAAACTCAGTCAGGTTTCTATCTTCCTTTAGACCTACAAAAGGAAGAGGCTGCAGACAAGTATGGCTGTGTTCCTTAAGTATTCAAGTCACAGTTCCAAAGGAAAAAAAAAGTTCAAAAGGAAAAAAAAAAAGTCTTACAGATCCTTGCACTTGCACAACACTCTGTTCTCCAGCACTGCAGGGAAGAATGTTAGAGAAAGATCTTTAAAGGAATACCAAAGGATTCTCATTATTTCCAGCAAGAGACTTAGCAGAAATTCACAGAAATATCAATTGCACACTCACAGGCTCGCTTTCTCTTTAATACAGAAAACAAAAGGCTGATATTGTTGATTTGCAACACAAACTTCCCTTTCCTCCTTTCATGTTGAATGAGATCAGCATATCAGAGACAAACAGTGACCTGACAACCATGACACTGTCCTTGCTGAAATGCTCTAACTGGAGGTACTATGCAAATTAATATTTCATATGGGCCACATGATGCTGAACTCATACAAATCTCCCTTCCTCTGTAACTGTCACACCTAATGAGCAAAGAGAATATCCTACCACAGTTACAAGACTGAGACACAGTAAGCATTACCTTGACAGCATCAAAATACTGGCTGAGTTGTGCTCTCTTCTGCTCATATTCCACCTCCAGCTTGCGCAGTTCTTTATAGATGTCTGGATTCTCCTTCTCATAGAGCCGCAAGATACGTTCAAAAGTCTCACGGAGCTTTTTGCGTTTATCCTTCAGCACTTTCTCATTAAGTTGTGGCTGTTGAACTGGGTTAAACTCTGATCCAAGACAGCAAAAAAAAATGACAAAAAAATTTGCAAATTACTCTACTGCAGAACTATGACGACTGAAACTATTTCAAAGCAAGTAAATTCCAATCCCTGTTTTCAGGAAGTCTTCTGCCTTATGACAATCCCCTCCTTGAACTCTACATTAGTACCACACACACACTACTCATTCTTCTTATCAATCATCTTCTGGAAAAAAAGTCCTCTTTGATGGCACCACATCACCTCAAATCTTAATAAATCCCCAGTTATTCACAGAATCCCCCCTTCTAACGGGAAAGGAAAAAAGATTACTCTATGTCTTAGGTTACAATGTAAGATGTAACCAAAAGTATGTATTCTATCACCATCTTTATAAATTGTTAAAACCAGGTGGGGCAATGTCCTTTAATTCTTCCATTACTCATCCCTGGTAACTCCCTCCGGGGAATATCTTCTGCTAATGGGCCATNAACAGAACCACATCTATCACTTCAACAGGACTGCAGCCACCATTTAACTGGACTGATACCACCACCCTGACTGACAGGGTGTCAGGTTGGATCCTGACTCTGCCAGTTCAAACCAGTGTTTTCTGCCTTTATTTTAATTTTCCTGTTAAATTGTAGTTGTGACTTGGAGTCGCCCACTGGTTTATTTTCAAACGAGTACACTCTATTTCAGTCTCCCCAGTCAGCTGTTAAAACCATGCTGTGCACCTACATAAACCACTGCCTAAATCCAACACCTGGTACCTCTCACTCACCCATCTCATCCAATTTTTCCATGTCTCGGATAATCTGCTTTGGATCTTTCATCTTCAGTACAGCTGCTCGTACCATCATTCGTTGCTTTTTGTTCTAAAATCAGAGATCAAGCAGATCAGAAAAGTTTCACGATACAAAGACATAGAACATCTGTTACTCCTTTCTCGATATTTCCAGTCTGAAGAAAAAAATCACACCTCAGGATGCCCTGAAAATGTTCACAATGGCACAAATCAGCAGCAAATGCAGTTAAAACTTCTGGTAATTTTAATTCCACTATCTTGGTGATTGCAAATGCTGCTATCATTCCTTCACACCAACTAAGACACACAGAAATCAACACAATAACCAACTGACAGAATACAGTAAAACACTCTAAGAAGTGTGTGAGTATTGGGTGGTTTATTTGTTTGGTTTATTTTTGGGGTTTTTTTTAATTTGGTTTGTTGCTTGCTTCTTTGCTTTGTTGTTTTGGCATTTTTTTTATTCCTAAATACTTACAATAATGCTTCAAAAAGAATTACAAGTTAAAAAACAGTTGGTGATCTGTTTACTTAAAACAAGATTTCTAAGGTTTTTTTAAACCACTTGTTTGGATGGTATTTCCAAAGTCAGTCTTAGGATATCAACCAAAATACCCACAGTCTATTCATGGCCCTTTACAATCACAGACATGATACACAGTGTAGGAAATGCCAACTAAATATTCCCCAATCTCTTTATTTACCTTCTTTAGTTCCCTTTTCCGAGCTTCCTTCCCTAGAGGGGAAAAGAAAAAGAAAATAACAATTTGAAAGACAAAATCAAATTAACGAAGAACCTTTTCTTCATCAAGACTAGGACTCTTTCTCCACTGCTCACTCATTTTACAAAGACTTACTGTAACTCAGCTTCCCAGTGAAACAGAAATACAGCGTGAAATAGAATTCTATTTCTTGTCTTTTATACAGAAAAAAAAGAGATACTGCAGTCTTCGTGCCTCCAGAAGCAGGGCTTTTTCCATACAAAAAAGAACAAGAGGCAACAGAAGTCATAGTGATAGGTGAAATCATGAAAAGATTGCTGCACAGAAGCTGAAATAGTCATCAGACAACACATTAAATATATGTAGGCTTTGAGAATGCCTCAGAAATAAAGCATATCCACTGTGGGAGTCTGGATTTTCTTTGTTTGCTGAGCATTGATAACATCTGGCATTTTACCAAAAGCAGAAAAAAAAAACCAGTAAGACAACTCCCCCCTCTGACCAGAGCACCTGCAAAATCTGACATGTTCCTCAAACTCCTGCCCGGGCCAGATTAACTCTATCCCAGGAAGCAGCCTGCAGTTTGTCCAACAGCTAAGTACAAAGGCCTTCAAACACTGATAACCAGTGGAAAACCAAGAGGTAAACACTCAAGAGAAGCAAGAGCATGAGAGCAAGCAGCCTTCCCAGCCAAAACTGAGATAGTATTTTTCAAGTTAGAGAAACTCAGTTCTGATCCACAAGTGAGGATTCTATCCTCAGAGAAAGCTTTTACCTGCTTTTCTAGGCGCTCCCCTTTCCCACCAGCTTCGCTTTTACAGATACTTACGGGCCTGATCCGTGGGATTCATAAACTTCCCACTCTTGGTGGATGATGTAGATCTCCGCCCCATTTTGATCTTTTTTCTTCTGCCTCAAAAAACACAACTTAAAAAATAGGGAGGGACCTGGAAAAGATGACATGGTTTCAGGTTCTACACACTGGTAGCTTGAACATGCTTATTTCTTTTCTTTGTACCAGCAAGTTACTCACTCAAAGAGCTCAAATACTTGTAAGGTCCTCAAACCTGACTATGCACTCAGGCACTCATATCAAAACTGCCCTACTCCAACAAACTACTACTATTTAACTAAGTTAAACTACTTTCTAGTACTTTAGTAAGTTATAATTTTAAGCTAATTGATGAGTTTGTTATTATTCACGCTAAGACTCAAACCAAGAAGCTTTGTGCTTACACTATGGAGGGGTGCAGGGCAGGTAGAAACACATATTCTAGTTTTCTAAGTGCTTATCAGAGTTTAGCTTCTCATTCCCTCTCATAAGTGCTCTCCAGTTTTCACCTTTCTCTGTTTCAAATGTCTCCCCACAAACTTCCTCCCTTCCTCAGACTTCTAACTGCCCCTGGTATCTCTCCCCAGCACCCACTGTATCCATTAGTAAGTGTAGGGTTATTCTGCAAAAAATTATTTCCTGTCTTTAGACATTTTGTCAGCTTACAGATGACTACATAAGTGTCCAAATTACAGTTAGGGATGTTTCTTCTCTCCCTCCACCTCCAAACTTACTTCCCTGCCAAAATACTGGGGGTTGTTTTTTTTTTTGATTTTTTTTTTTTTTTGCAAGACACTATCACTTCTTTAGATGGGAAGCTCACCAAACAGAGGTAGGAGTTACATTTACACCACGTATTTCCCATATTTCTAATCTTTAAAGGCTAGAGGGAAAGAGAACGAACTTCTGAAACCTCGATTTCACATCTTCTTAGCACCCAGACTAAAGAGTTTCAACGCACCAAGTTAAAGGCCGAAGGTGAAAAAACCCATAATAAATCGAGCACTAAATTCATTATTCTTTTGGCCACAGAGGAACGGGGCAGAAAGCCCCCCCTCCTACTCCCGCCCGATGAAAGGAGGAAGAAAATGAGTTAGCGCGAACTGGCGCCTTCTCCTCGCCTCTCTTCTCCCCGCAGCCCAG